>BPLQ01007762.1:0-137958 GCA_021605075.1 Caerostris darwini
CATATTTAACGAAACATGGTAGGCATAGGCAACAATAATAGGCATACATGCACATCTTAGATTAGGACAAGCATACAATTACAAACAGGTTAACAATATTATTTCAGTCGTTGTCCCTGGTGGGGTCGTCTTGTGAAAAAATCCCACCAGGAGTTCATGGATCTTTGATTTCTATTTATTCCATGGAAAGTGAGTGGAAGTAGTTCCGTATCATTCGAAAATAGACAAACATATTTAACGAAACATGGTAGGCATAGGCAATAATAGGCAACATGCACATCTTACGAAATAATTTTTTTATATTAAAATCATTACATAAATAACATTTTCTAGCGAATAAATAATAACATTTTAGCTGCTTTGAGATTTAGGTACATGAGTTTCGGCTATATTATTTTTAAATTAAATTTTGATTCAAAATTCCCTCATCAAACAAAAAATTATTACAGATTAGGACAAGCATACAAATACACGGGTTAACAATATTATTTCAGTCGTTGTCCCTGGTGGGGTCGTCTTGTGACAAAATCCACCAGGAGTTCATGGATATTTGATTTGTATTTATTCCATGGAAAGTGAGTAGAAGTAGTTCCGTATCATTCGAAAATAGACAAACATATTTAACGAAACATGGTAGGCATAGGCAACAATAATAGGCATACATGCACATCTTTGATTAGGACAAGCATACAATTACAAACAGGTTAACAATATTATTTCAGTCGTTGTCCCTGGTGGGGTCGTCTTGTGAAAAAATCCCACCAGGAGTTCATGGATCTTTGATTTCTATTTATTCCATGGAAAGTGAGTAGAAGTAGTTCCGTATAATTCGAAAATAGACAAACATATTTAACGAAACATGGTAGGCATAGGCAACAATAATAGGCAACATGCACATCTTACGAAATAATTTTGTTTATATTAAAATCATTAGATAAATAACGTTTAATCTAGCGAATAAATAATAACATTTGTAAGCTGGTTTGAGATTTAGGTAGATGACTTTCGGCTATATTATTTTTAAATTAAATTTTGATTCAAAATTCCCTCATCAAGCATATTCCAAAGATGAAGAAATCAGCAATAAAATTATTACAGATTAGGACAAGCATACAAATACAAACGGGTTAACAATATTATTTCAGTCGTTGTCCCTGGTGGGGTAGTCTTGTGACAAAATCCCACCAGGAGTTCATGGATATTTGATTTGTATTTATTCCATGGAAAGTGAGTGGAAGTAGTTCCGTATAATTCGAAAATAGACAAACATATTTAACGAAACATGGTAGGCATAGGCAACTATAATAGGCATACATGCACACATTAGATTAGGAGAAGCATACAATTACAAACAGGTTAACAACATTATTTCAGTCGTTATCCCTGGTGGGGTCGTCTTGTGAAAAATCCCACCAGGAGTTCATGGATCTTTGATTTCTATTTATTCCATGGAAAGTGAGTGGAAGTAGTTCCGTATAATTCGAAAATAGACAAACATATTTAACGAAACATGGTAGGCATAGGCAACAATAATAGGCATACATGCACATCTTTGATTAGGACAAGCATACAATTACAAACAGGTTAACAACATTATTTCAGTCGTTGTCCCTGGTGGGGTCGTCTTGTGAAAAAATCCCACCAGGAGTTCATGGATCTTTGATTTCTATTTATTCCATGGAAAGTGAGTGGAAGTAGTTCCGTATAATTCGAAAATAGACAAACATATTTAACGAAACATGGTAGGCATAGGCAACAATAATAGGCAACATGCACATCTTACGAAATAATTTTTTTTATATTAAAATCATTACATAAATAACATTTAATCTAGCGAATAAATAATAACATTTGTAAGCTGCTTTGAGATTTAGGTAGATGACTTTCGGCTATATTATTTTTAAATTAAATTTTGATTCAAAATTCCCTCATCAAGCATATTCCAAAGATGAAGAAATCAGCAATAAAATTATTACAGATTAGGACAAGCATACAAATACATACGGGTTAACAATATTATTTCAGTCGTTGTCCCTGGTGGGGTTCTTGTGACAAAATCCCACCAGGAGTTCATGGATATTTGATTTGTATTTATTCCATGGAAAGTGAGTGGAAGTAGTTCCGCATAATTGGAAAAGAGACAAACATATTTAACGAAACATGGTAGCCATAGGCACCAATAATAGGCAACATGCACATCTTACGAAATAATTTTTTTTATATTAAAATCATTACATAAATAACATTTAATCTAGCGAATAAATAATAACATTTGTAAGCTGCTTTGAGATTTAGGTAGATGGACTTTGGGCTATATTAGTTTTAAATTAAATTTTGATTCAAAATTCCCTCATGAAGCATATTCCAAAGATGAAGAAATCAGCAATAAAATTATTACAGATTAGGACAAGCATACAAATACATACGGGTTAACAATATTATTTTAGTAGTTATGCCTGGTCTGGTCGTCTTGTGTCAAAATTGCTCCATGAGGGTATGATTAATTTTTTTGTATTTATTTCATGGAATGTGAGTAGATGTTGCTCCGTATAATTCGAAAATAGACAAACATGTTGAACGAAACATAGCAACAATAGGCATAGGCAACAATAATAGGAAAACATGCCTATCTTAAGAAATAATTGTTTTTTTTTCTTAAAACCATTACTTGATTAGCATTTAAATCTAGCGAATAAATAATAACATTTGTAAACAGCGTGGAGATTTAGGCATACTACTTTCAGGTATTTAATTTTAAATTAAATTTTGAATCAAAATTCCATAATCAAACATATTGCATATATAAAGTAATCAACAATAAAAAATTATAATTTGAAAAAACTAAAAAGCCCGCTTTTAGAGTTAATCAAACTAAATAGTAAAAAATAATTTTTATTATAATTTATTTTTTAATTTTTAGTTTCATTAACTCTAAAAGCGTGTTTTTAAATGATAATATTTAAATGGGGTACCTGTACAGAGAACTGAAACTATAGTTCTGATAATAGTGTAATCGTGAATAAAACTAAAGCTAAATGCGAATATGTCGAACCAGCCACGATTCGAACAGGTAATCTTCTGAACCGTAGCCATATGCGTTATCCGTTGCGCCACTGTCCCATGTCAGTTTAAATGTCTTAGGTACTTTCATTCTACATGGGTTAAGTTTCTCTTCATAAGTTAAATTATAATCGCTAATCCTGGGGATCCTAATCATGATGAGATGATAAACTTATCCAATTATTTTATTGTCGTCGGTCCTTGATAAGTCTGCAACGTTTTAATTAAAACTGATCGCTTAAAGTAGTGCAAAATTGAGCCCAAAAAGTTAGTTACAAGCAAACCAACATACAGGTGAAACTAATAAAAGAGTATTAAAAATATCAATTAAGAAATCAACAATATAATTACGAAATATAATTAATAAACCCAGAAAATATAATTAAGAAATCAACAATAAAAATATTACAGATTATCGCAAGCATATAAATACATACAGGTTAACAACATTATTTCAGTCATTATCCCTGGTGTTGTCGTCTTGTGACATAATCCCACCAGGAGTTCATGGATATTTCATTTGTATTTATTCCATGACATGTAAGTAGATATAGCTCCTTATAAATCGAAAATAGACAAACATATTGAACGAAACTTGGTAGGTATAGGCAAGAATAATAGGCACACATGTCCATCTTAAGAAATAATTTTTTTATATTAAAACCATTACTTTAGCAACATATAATCTAACGAATAAATAATAACATTTGTAAACCGCGTTGAGATTTAGCTAGACTACTTTAAGCTATGTTAATTTTAAAATAAATTTTTAATCAAATTTCTGTTATCAAACATATTTACATATTGCCATATAGCCACATATATAAATATATAGCCATTATATATTACAAGTCACATATAGCCACTCGGCTGTCAGGACCCAAATGAAATACATAAAATACAAATACATAAAAATACTTCACTACAGAAAAATTACAAAAGTACCTACAAGAATACCAAAAACCCAAGAATAAAAAAATCAACAGAGCTTACGAACATATTCGTCATGTGTTTCTTTATATTTGCATTCTTAACCGGTTTCATAGAAATATATACGCGAAAAGATAAAACACTAAATAATAGTATAGTGACTATTTTGCTGTATTAGAGCTGTAAACTAAGCTAATATAATTTAGTTAAGATAGACACGTTGAATGTTTCTGCATACTGTCCTTCTTTTGAATGTTTATGTTTCTGAACAGAGGCATCTGGGGTCTAAGTAAGGCAAAATCTAATGTCAAAATGATGCCACAGAAATGGTTTGGTTTGTCGCTCTACGGTCGTTTTGTGCTCACTTTAGGCTAATTAGAATGGGACCTAAAGTTTAATGTGGATTCTGAACCACTCTCAAACATCCAATGTGAGTTGCCACCGCCAGTATTTAAAACTGAAATCTGTTGTGCCAGAGCGTTAGCCAATTGGCCATCATTCCAAATTCAAGAGAAAGATGAAAATATTTTAAATTTAAAAATATAATTTTTTGTGAAAAACATTTTGGGTCCCCTTGGAAGTGGCTACTTTGTGCCTGAATGGCCAAGTGTCTAACGCTCTGCCACAGTGCTACAAGTCTCGGGTTCAAATCCCGCCGGTTCCATGGATGTTTGAAGTGGTTCGGATTCCACTTTAAGCCGTAGGTCCCGGTCGCATATGCCTGTAAGAGACTTACGGAACCCAAACAGACTTCTGTCCCCCACATCGAAGGGGGTGTGTGTCATTCTGTGTCAAATTAATGGGCAATGGGCTGTAACGAATAATGCAGAGGTGCATTTAATGTGCATGTAACAATGCATAAATAATGCATGTAACAATGCATAATGCATGTAAGTGAATGTGTATTATGCAGTGGAACAGTCGTCATTGCGGGTTACATTGCTTGAACCCAACTTTAATTTTTATGCAGAGATAGCTAATCTCGGACCAATGTCTAATCTGTTGGCATAATCCTGATGACCAAGTGGCTAGCACTCTGGTGTTCTGGGCCACACGTTTCGGGTTCAAGTACTGGCGGTGTCACGGATGTTTGTAGTAGTTCGGAATTCATTTTAAATCGTAGGTCCCGGTCTAATATGACTGTAGAACGTTGGCCGCAGGGATGACAACCATACTCCGTAAAAACAAAGCATCTCCTATCTGGACATCTGCCAGTAGACAGACCAGTAGAAATCTTGGAAATCATGGGGCTGTTGTGCCAATGAAGAAATATACGTAATAGTAAGTTAGTTGGCATATCTATAAAAATAAAAACATTTTTCCCAGAAAACTGAATTCAATTAGATTTCTACAATTTACTTAGCTTAAACTGGATTCGGAACCACTAAAATCATCCCATCGCACGCCGGGATTCGAACCAGAAACTTATGTCACCGAGTACCAAACGATTTCTAACGATTAATAAATTCATTTTTCCAGAATAAATAATTGAAAAAAAAATTTTAAATAATAAATTTGATTTTATAGAAAACTATTCCAATCATATTATAGGTTTCATAAAAAAAAAACTCTTCCAGAAAATTAAGTAATCTAAATTTGTATTTACTTAACCAAAAAATGTTCTAAATAAGGCACAATAAATCATTTAATCCGTAAAAAAATTGTAGAAACGGTCAATTGCTGCTGTGGAATATCTTTTTTTAAATTCTTAAAATGAGTTGGCTGAATATAAATACAAGCAAGCTAAACTGAAAAGTTTTTAAGCATTCTTCATTAAAAAAACATAACATTTTGAACACAAAATTGCAATTATTTATTCTGAGTCAACGTAATAACAGTTTCTTTTCCCACCTAACTAAAATAAAAATAGTTGAGAATTTTTCTTAATTAACAAGAAGAAAGTAGTTTTTAGTTATAGTTAACAGAAACTTACCAGTTGTACAGCGTAACTGTGAATTTTTCCTAATGAATTTGAATTTGCTGTTCATTTTTATTTGTATTCAATATTAATAACTATTAATATTTATAGAAGGGAAATTTCTTAAACTAGTCTGCTACTAGTTTAGTTTTGTTTTTCTGCTTCAAGCCTCGTTAACTTTCATCCCGTAAAAGATTTTGTAGTTTTGCTAATTTAAAGAACTAATTTATTTGCGTAAAAATTTTTATGGGCTTGTGCTTTTGTTTCATGTAATTATGCTTACAAAAATTAAATTTACATTATATTCCAAACATTACGTTATTGTAAATTTTGTTATTTGGGTTAGTTATTATGGTTATTTGATAATTTACCCCAGAATTTGAATTTCTTTCAATTAAATATACGGAAAGTTCGGACATTACTACAATCTGTGAAGGACAAAAATGTTGCTCTGAGTGCATCAAAGGTACATAAGCATCTATGCATCTACGATATATATATATTCCCAATGACAAGTTGACAGGGCAACAGACATCATACAAAAGAGAAAGATGCAAATAACAGGAAAGAAACAAATGACATCAGTTGATACATCCACTTAAGCCTGGCAATCCAATAACTCTTCCATCAAGAAACAGGAGGCAGTGCAGAATAGGAATCAAGGTGAGATCTATCCATTTCTTCCTGGTGATCACACAGGAGAGAATTTTATTCTGTGAAGGTGCTTGCAGAGACAATCATGATCACAGAAAATCTGTAGCAATGCCACCTTGTTTCCTCTAGGCCATTCAGGGACATCATTCAGGACTATTTCTAACAGTAATTTCCTCAAAGAAGGAGCACCAAAGGGTCTTTTTAATTATCCTCTATCTTGTTTTGGGACAATCCACCTGCGCTCCACAGCAGAACTCTAAGAAACTCACACTGAGAGCCACACTGAAGACCGTATTAGTAGATCATTTTGCCGTATCAGACGTTGCCCGGAGTGCACCGCGAGGAGGTAGATCTACAAAACTATATGTCTACGATACCACTGTATTTAGGTTAATGTTTCGACAATAAATTAAAAACTCTTAGGGAGTATACCTCCAACAAGCCATCCCCCCAATGTCATTGATAGGTTGGATGGCAAGTTCCAGTTGTTATGTCGTAACGTTTACTATGTCCAGTTCCTTAGAATTTTTTCTTAGGGAGGATATCTGGTAGAATTGCTATGTTATTACAGAATAGGACTGTCTGATGCTCGTCTGCGTGACTCATTTAAATGACCTTTGTGAGTTAAAAGCTGTTGGATCTAGTCCAGGTAGTCATTGTACGGCACTGTATGCATGATTCGATATGAACAATGGCCATTGGTCATTTTGAACACCTTTCTTTTTAAATATTTAATATTATGTTATATAGGGGCCTGATGGCCGAATAGCTAGAACTCTGGCGATCTGTACCACAGGTTTCGTGTTCAAGTCCCGGTGGTGTCATGGATGTTTGGAGTGGTTCGCAATCCACTTTAAATCGTAGGTCCTGGTCTGACATGGTCGTAGAGCGTTGCGGGGGTAGTGTTACTCTGCGTCCGTAGCTTATCTTCGTGCTACACTCTTCTCCTGGGTATTGCTAAGTGAGTAACGTCTGTGTAGAGCATCAAAGCATCAAAGATAACTGTTTACGTGTTTGTCAGCTGCATTAGGAAAAATAGCTGCTTTATGTTATATGCGATTTTCAATGTTTCTATTTAAGCTCATTTCCCATGCATCAGATGTAAGATTATACATTTTTTTTTTGTATTTATGTATGTTAAAATTATGGGTCCTTAGGCAAACTTTATGTACTCTGAGCAAAGATTCTCATCCTATACAGTTGATTCTGTACTCTCCAAATACCCTGTATAACAAGAGATATCATAAAATGAATTATCTGTTTTTAAAAACATTCGGCATAATATAATTAGAAACATAAAAATAATAAACAATTCCAGGTTTTTTTACTTTTTCAATTCCTTCTATTAGCTCACATTCCCCCTATATACATATATCTTGTTTAAATTTTCAATCGTTCATAAAATACTTTTTATTCATCCACTCAAGTTCAAATACATTTTTTTAAACGTGCAGTGGATGTCACTTGATGTTAATACAGTTTTTTCAAATATTAATTCATTCATTAAAGTTAATTAATTAATTTTAGTTTTTCTTAGATTTAAGTTGCATGTATTTAATAATAGATGGTGCCAGACGTAAATTTCAACTTTATTTATAAAGGACTTTCTGCAATAGAGTGAAAAAAAAGTAGGAATTGACTTAAAAAAAATGTTTTTTATATTACTTGTTAGTTACGAATGTTTGATAAATGAGCCTTTCGTAACACGAGAAACATGTAATTTGTAATCGCATTCAATCTGTAAATGTTGTCGCTTACACAATCAACAGTTCTTTATGCAGCTTTGATTCATTCTTTCAATAAATTAAGCGCATTTTAAGTACATTCAACTTTATTATTATTTAAAAGTTACTCAAAATCCAGTTATTGTTCTATGCTAATCCTGTTATAGAATCCATTTGATGTGTGGATACAGTAATTATGTATTTCCAACTGTGGGAAAATGTGTGAAAATTAATTTAGATATATTTATTCCCTTTGAAAATAATCACATGATTATAAATCGAAAAGTAATCTATGTTAATTTGGTACCTTATATTGCGGTATGTAAGCCGATCAATGTAAAAACCGTGAGTGTTTTTTTTCTTCAAAGAATTTTCTCCAAGTTCAAAACTCGTATATGATCTGAAATGGAAAAAAAAAATTCCAGTCACGATTTTTTTGTATGAAGGGGACATAAATTCGAGAACGGAAAGCGTTGAAAGTTATAATGATATGCATCCAAACATCTCTATCTGTGAACGTGAATTTGACGAGTAATCCGGTACCTTAGATTCTGACTACAGTATTCAGTACGTTTTGGTATTTTTCGTATAGTGTCCTTTTTGGTATTTTTTCGCCAATCTGGCGAAAATTTCGCCAACATCAGATTTTCCATTTTGGCAACGACGCAACAAATCATCATTATAAGCAATTTTTGAAATAAAACTCATTTCCATAAACAGAATTAATTCAATAACTTAATTATTTAATTTATTTTTACTTAATTAATAGATAGTTTTTGCATACCGTATTTTTTACGTCCGTTAGCTTTTTCTCCCTAGCACGCATGCTCATAGGAAACATTATTACAGATACGCATGCGTAATTTCCTATGAGCATACGCGCTAGGGAGAAAAAGCTAACGGGCATCCAAAATACGGTATGCAAAAACTCTCTAATAACTTAATTAGGGGTGATAACCCTACCCCGTAAAAAGAAAACATCTCAAAATCTGTCAGTAGGATGACGGCCTTGGCCCACCATAGGTCTGTTGCAGCAATAAAGCAGAAAAAGAACTTAACTATTATAATATTTTTTTTTTCATATACTTAAAAAATATAAATTAAGAGCATAATATATTAAGCGATATTTGGCAATGTATCACTTATTCCTGGTTAATTGAAAAGTATTTGCTATTTTCTTGCGAAATGAGCAGATCCATATACAAGCTAACCCTATAATTTCGATTTAGAAAAAACTTCTAAAACTTCTCGGCTTATACATGGAATTATACGGTAATTCTATAGTATCATATATTTGGTGATTTATCTTTTACTCCTGGCTAACTGAAAAATACCTCCTTTTTTGTGCAAAAAAGAGAGGATCCATATTTAAGACGATCCCCATAATTTAGGTTTTAAAAAAGTTCTAAAAATTCTTGGCTTATTCATAGAAATACACGGTAATTCTATAATAATATAATATAATTCAAAACTACTATGTAAATATAAAAAAAAAATTATCTCATAAAAACTTTATACGGAAAATTAGATTTTGAATGTTACAAAAACAGTTCTTAATATATTTGTTTTAATTTAAAAGCATCATTATTTTATACCCAAGCAATATCTATATCAAGACTAACCATATTTTTTTGTATAGGAAATTACATGACACTACATAGAGCTTTTTCGAAAATTGATCTAGTAATGTTATAGTAATAAATTTTCTTAGACTAACTGATAAAATCTTTATCAGGCTTATTATGCGAAAAGAAATTAACTCTATAATTCACCGAGTCAATTTTACACTTTTCAATATTAAAGAAATGAACAAGATACAGAAGAATTAGAGGACTGAATTGAAATATTAATCCTTTATTCGTGGATTATTTATTCAGTTCTCGAGACAAGGAATTTCATTCTTACAAATTCTTCGCTCTTTTCCATAACAAGTCCAATGGAATTCTCATAACGCTCCGTAGTGAGATTATCTTTTACTTTCACCGAGTTCAGGAATTCGCTTTAATAGACTCTGCACGTCAGACAGGTCTGCATAAAGAACTGCATTGCATTAGATACGGAGAAGGAGTCGAGCATTTAGTCGAAAAGCAGAGACTGTCTTTGATTTCGTATCAGAGAAAATACTGCTCCAGTAGAACTCTTTATAAAAAATGTTTCCCCTTTATATAAACTTATCTCATCTAGACATCACTTTCTCTGAAGTCGTGAAATAAAAAAATAGATGTGTCAGAAATTATTTTGTGGACTTTTTTTAAGTTTTCGTCGGTAACAGCCTCTTTGGGGCTTCTACTGCATGCATCATCCTCGGTGTTCATTTCGCCTCGTTTAAATTGAGTAAACCACTTCTCTACGGTTGATTTTCCTGGTGCAAAGTCCGAATAATGTTTATCAAGCCAAGCCGAGGCTTCAATAGTATTTTTTTCGCCAAAAAGCAGTGCTTTATTATCACACAAAATTCCTTTTTATCCATCTGAACAAACAGACTAACAAAATTTGCTTCACTAAAAATGCTATAACTCACATACTAATAGTGCAACAGCTGTCAAATTTATAAACGTGTCTTTTGCAGGTTATGTTCTGTATATCACTGATGCGATGAAAGCAAATTATTTCTGCTATAAACTTTTGTTGACGAAACATAACAGGCATATTGTAGTAAAATTTATAATTAAAATCTCTGAATTCCTGTTTAATTCGCAAACTCGCTTTGTTGCTGTCTATTATGTAGCTCAGATAAGCTGTTTAAATGTAGTTGAAATTTTGCAGGTAAGCGTTTCATACCAGGTTTTTACTAAGTAGGCTCCATATAAACGAAATGGCCTGATGTCCAATTGGCTAGTGTTCTAGTATCGTACAGGTTCTATTACAGTAATAATAGATGTGTCAGAAATTGACCGTTTTTACAATTTTTTTAAGAATTAAATGATTTATAGTATCTCTTTGAAAACGTTCTTTGGTCGAGTTAACAAAAATTCAGATTACGTAATTTTCTTGTAGAGTTTTTTTTGTATGAAACCTATAATTAAAATTTAATTCGTTTTCTATAATATCAGTTTCATTAGTTTATAATTTAATTATTTCAATTATTTCTTTTGGAGAAAATAAATTTGTAAATCGCAGAAATCATTTAATTGAATCGTCGTTAATGTTTTTAATGTCGTGTAATGGTAATGTCGTTTAATCGTTTAATGTTTTTGTTCCTATAGATATGCTAACTAACTTATTATTGCATACATTTCTTCACTGGCGTGCGACCTGATGGCCAATTAATGGGCGCTCTGGCCTTTTGTAGCAGAGGCTTCAGGTTCGAATTCTGCCGGTGACATGGATGTTTGTGAGTGGTTCGGAATCCATGGTAAACTGTAGGTCCCGGTCTAATTAATCTAAATTGTGCAGAGAAAGACCGCAGAGAAACAAACCAACCTTCATTGCCGCAACAGCCTCATGGTGGTCCAACGCCGTCTGCTTACTGGCAGATTTCTGGACAGATGTTTTCTTTTTACGGGGTGGGGTTGTCAGCCCCGATTTCAACGCTCTACAGTCATATTAGATCAGTTTAAGTACGGTTTAAAGTGGATTCCGAACCACCACAAACATCCATGACGCTTGCCGGGGCTCGAATCCCAAAACCTGTCGTATCGAGTGCTAGTCATTCGGCCATCAGGCTATTGCGTATACTACTCAAGCATAACTAAACTGGAGATTTCTATTAACTAGTAAAGTATTTATATTATTATTTTATTTAAGAAACAGAATTTTCTTGAAATTTTAAAAACTCTTTGTACCTACTTATTTTTGTAGTTCTTTAAATGCACTCACACAGTAGCTACTGCGAAGCAAAAACTGGCAATGGGGAAAAATACTGTTCACAAGAAATTATATTTTTAAATTAAAATTTTTTCTACCTCTCTATAGCATTCGGCACTGGCTAGCGCTCTGGCCTTTGGTACTACAGGCTTCAGGTTTGAATCCTGTCGGTGGCAGGAATGTGCGTGAGTGGTTCGGAATCCGCGCTAAACTGTACGTTCTGGTCTAATTAGTCTAAACTGTTCACAAAGTGACCGTAGAACGACAAACCAAACGAAATCATATAAACAAAATTTGGAATTATTTCCTCATTGTCCCTTTTCCTTATTTATTTATATTAGTTCCGTTACAGAATTTCCCATCGCTTAAATTTTTATAGCAAACTACTTATATTTTTGAGTAATATAATTATGTTTGGCCTAATGGCCGAGTGATTAGCGCTCTGGAGCTCGGTGTCACAGGTTTTGGATGCGAGTTCCAGTAATGTCATGGATTCTTGTAGCGATTCTGAATACGCTTCAAAACGTAGGTCCCAGTTTCATTTGACTGTAGAGCGTTGGTCACAGGGCTGATAACCCCGCCCCTTAAAAATAAAATATATCTTGTTTCGGAATCTGCCAGTAAACAAACGGCCTTGACCCATCATGGAGCTATTGCGCCATTGAAGAAGATATAGTTATGTGCTGTTATTTAATGATTAAAGAAATAAAAAGAAAATATTTTTTTACGCAATGGCAAGATTAGCTTTTCACTTATGTATATCCTGTCTAACTCACCAACATGTGATAAAGGAGAAATATTGCATTCCTGGTGGAATTTTAAGAGTAGATTCCCGCATTTGTATGTCCTATTGTAGAAAACTCCCACCAAACAATCTTACTATTATAGATACGAAGTACTTTATTTATACCGGCAGTTACAATCACTCTGAGTCTCTCTCTGAAAGCAGTGCCTGCAATGAACGCTTCTAGCAGACTCACATTTAGTTGCGTATGTTACGTGAGATAAAGTTGTTGTGGTTACGTTATGTAGTGCATTACATTTTTGATTTTAATGAGTAGTTAGGATAGTATGATACGAGATATGCATGCATATAGATGTTATATAAATTACATAATATGTATATAGATGACTAAGTAACCTAATTAAAAAAAAAAGGCTTTAAGAAATGTTTTCTTTCCATTTTCATATTTGAGAAGCTTACAGAATTTCCCAACAGATTATTACAATACCCAAACACTCATATTATCCACCGAATCTACTCATTTTTTTCAACAAATAACTGATATGCAACTCCTAAGCAGGACTCAAACACTTCTTCATTTACTCCTTTTTGATTCACGCTGCCATTGGAGCAAGAATGTAAAGCTTTTTATTCTGTTCTGCTTTTTATTCTGTATTTTTATTCTGTTATTCTTTTTATTCTGTTTTATTATTAAATAAATCAAATTTTTGAGCTTGTTGATAATATTAAAATATTTGTCAAAGTAGAAAAAGAGATTTTTTTTCCCAAAAAAATTTCTTTTTCTAGTTTTTTTTGTTTTTTTTACGATCATGCATCATCAGTGACGCAACAACCTCATGTTGTGCCTAGGCCGTCTGTTTCGAGACAGGAGAAGTTTTTTTTCTTTTTACGGGGGAGGTTTGTCGGCCACTACGCTCTACAGTTATATTAGACTGTAACCTACGGTTTAACGTGTATTTCGAACAATTACAAACATCCATGACGCCATCGGGACTCGAACCCGAAATCTGTTCTTACCGAGATCCAGAGAGCTAGTCACTCTGCCATCTGGTTTCTACGATCATGTACATGTATTCGTTAATGCTAAATATTTACCATTTGCATTTCCCGTAAATTTCACACATTTCTGGCAAATAAATGAAAGATCTAATTTTTGTATTAGTTTGTTAAATAATTACCGAACGGCGTATAATTATACAAATAATTTGAATGTATAAATTCTTGTTTTTTAAATCTCATTAATTAGCCAGAAGTTTTTTATAAACATAACCGAGAACTGTAGTAGCTTAAATAATGAAAGAATTAAAATAAATACATAAATCTGAAAGGAAATTTCTTTATAAAATACCTGTTAATATCGGGTCGAAAACTTAAGCATTCAGAATTTTGTATTCATAAGCGTTTTAATAAATGATAAATGTCACTATTGTCGTAACTTCGAAAAGATATTCCTTTTTAAAATAACCGAATAAATGTTCGATACTTTACTGCATGAATATAATATGCAAATATATCTAAGGTTTCACCATCATTTGGAATAAAATGCATTCAACTCACTAATTATGCTGTGTCAAATATGAATATTAATATCAACGTAGTACTGTCATTCTATTTATGAGCATGCATTTTTAAATAATTTCGGATTATTTCATAAATGTTCAGCTGTATCGATTATTAAAAGGATAGGTAAATACAAATATCTGATAGCATGAATTTTAAAGAAATGTGCTTTTGAAAAGTTTTCCGTTCATTGCATTTGTTTTAAAATCACGTTTCAGAATAGTTGAATATAAAGGAAATATATGAGTTGACAGAAAATTTCTTAAAAGCTGTACATTTTATGATGAAATAAGCAATTTGGAAAATGTGTTGCTTGTATAAAAATTAAAGATATTATTTGCTATTTATAAAAAGCAAGGAAATTTGCGTCTATTGTTGAATTGTTTTTCATGTAGGAAATAAAGATAATGAACAAATGCGATTAAAATAGTACTTTATCTATATGGATTAAAATAAATATATGTGTGTGTACAAGCTCCAAGCCTAACTTAAAACTGATCTTATCATCATCACTGGCGCAGCAACCCCATGATGGGCTAAGTCCGTCGGCCTACTATCAAATTTCCGAGACAGGAGATGTTTTTTTTCTTTTTACGCGGTAGGATTATCAGCCTACGCTCTGCAATTCATCGAACATCTACAAATATCCATGACGTCTTCGAGACTCGAACCCAAAACTTGTGGCACCAAGCGCCAGAGAGCTAGTCACTCTGCCATCAGCTGCCTATGATAATGTAGATATACTCGTTATCCTAAATATATAAACATTTTGGCATTTCCCGTAAATTTCACATATTTCTGGGGAATAAACATGAAATGTAATTTTTGTATTATTTTGTTAAATAATTATTGAACAGGCTTATAACTACAAATAATTGGAATGTATAATTTCCTGTTTATTACTCATTAATAAACCGGAAAGCTTTTCATAAACATAACCGAGAACTGTAGTAGTTTAAATAACGAAAGAATAAAAACAAATACATAAATTTCAAAGGATATTTCTTTATAAAGTACCTATTAATACCGGATCGAAAATATAAGCATTCAGAGTTTTGTATTCATAAGCGTTTTACTAAATAATAAATATTATTTTTGTTGTAACTTTGTAAAGATATTCCTTTTCATGCAAATAAATCTAAGGTTTCACCATCATTTAGCATAAAATGCATTCAACTCACTAATTATGCTGTACGAGATATGAATATTAATGTCAGCATAGTATTGTCATTATATTTAGGTGCATTCATTTTAAAATAATTTTGGACTTTTTTATGAAGATTCTGCTGTATTTATTATTGAAAGGTTAGGTAAATACGAATATCTGTTAGCATGAATTTTAAAGAAACATGCTCTTGAAAAGTTTCCCGTTGATTGAACTTGTTTTAAAATCACGTTTCAGAATGTTTAAATATGAAGGAAATAGGATGAGTTGAATTTCTTAAATACCGCACATTTTATGTTGAAATAAACATTTCGGAAAATGTATTGTATAAAAAAAGGAAAGAGGCTATTTACTATCTGTTATCAATAAGAAGCATTGAAATTTGGGTCTATAAAATTCCAACGGAATTGTTGAATTATTTTTCTTGTAGGAAATAAAGATAATGCCGATAAAATAATATTTTATCTATATAGATTAAAATAAATGTATGCATATGTGTATTCCAGTATAACTTAAAACTGAAGTAATATAATTTTTTTTTCTGAATTTATTCTTTCTTTCTTTCAAAAAATTTCTGTTGTTAATTTTTATGCGAGTGGTTGGGTTGAGGCACATGTTTGAGAAGTAGCAACCTTATTTACACTTGCACAAATACCATATACATACAATATTTAACACATTTAAAGATTTATAATTATAGATTCGTGGAAAGTTTCTATTTCTAATCCAAAATTAAAGATGCTCAGTTATGCTCGAAATATACTTCCTCTAAGGATGAGAGATTACAAACTAAACGTTTCTCAGCGGCAGCCACAGCTGCACTATACTTCCTCTTGGGTCACAGTCTGGAGGTCTACTGGCCATTTCTCCTGAACTTGCTCTTGTAGTGCATAGGAGGAAGCACGGTTACACATTATTTTTCAATGTCAATACAATCCACTCCAATCTTAAAAACCAATTGTTGTCATAAGTTTAGATATTATTAAAAAATAAATAGAAAATTTACATAGTTTTCAATTTATTTTCAAAACTAGAACTGTTATATAATAACAAATGCTTACAGATCAAAAGTGAAAAATAAAAAATTGGATAAAAATAATAGCTTTATTTAGTCAATTTATATTCTTTAAAACCTTAAATCCTTAACTCTGTCCTGATATTTTGTCTTAATAACATTTATAAAAACTAAACAAATATTTTATGTGATTAATTCATTATTTTTAATTATAAACGCAAATCTTGCTGCATCATACTAAGGATATAATAGGAAATATTATTGCATGAAGGTTCCTTTAATGTCATTTGCTCATATATTTTTGCAGGAGATAAAACATTTATAAAGTAAGACAATCTATGATAACATAAAAACGATTCCTAAACTGTGTATGGGAAACTGGTTGGAAGAAGGTAAAAAAAAAATAGTAGTAATGGAAAATAAACAAAAAGTAAAAGAAAAAAAAAAAAAAAAAGAAAAGTAATAAGCACAAAGTTATATTGATCATTGTTGATCATGATCATTGGTTGCCATTGGTTGTCCTACGTCACTTTCACCTCCTTTTTTTAAAATAATACTTCTGAAAGGATGAGTGAGAAAAAGAGATTTTGCGAAAAGGATGAGTGAGTTACGAAAGAAGGAAGAATTTGGTAAATTAAAAGTTTCATTAAGGTCAAAATGTTTTTAAGGTATATGACAGGGAGGGGCAAACTACGGTCTGCCGGAAGGTTCTATCTGGGCCGTGGATAGAATTGTAATTTGCCGGTACGAGGCAAATTAAAAAATATATATATTTATATATCTATCTCCTTTTCTACTTTGAATAAATATGTATTTTTTTCTTCCTTTTTTTCAAAGGACTGGGGACCATTTTACTTTCTCTATTTTTGTTCTACAAAACATAAATCGACGGAAATAGCAAGCACAGACAGCTTTCAATCAGTAAAGTGTTAAAAGTGGAAGTTCTTTGTCAGTTATAGCTCTAGAGTAGCGACAACAAGCTTTATCTTTTTCTCGGGGAACAAACATATGGGAATACAATATAGGTGAATTTGACCTCAATTGTGGCAGACTGCGCATTTTAAGCTCCAGCCAGCGGCTTTTTCGGTGCGAGTTCTAATACAATTGATTGCGCATGGAAAGATTGTGAACAAATAGCATCATTGTGAATAGTGGTGAAATTATTAAAAGTTTGGGTTATTCGTAAAATATTTCAATGCCAAAATGGCTACACAAAACGTAAAGTTGATTCAGAGAGACGTGCTTTTAATGATGAATGGATCTGGAAATATTTTTTTATATTATTAATGAAATCGTAATTTCATTCATCTCATTAGCATATTTAAATTGTAATACTTGTATATTGTCTTTAAAATTTTAGAAAAATTAATCTTAGGCCGCCAAACTTTTTTTTTTCGATTTTTGACCCGCGACCAAAAAGGTTTGCCCATCCCTGGTATATTGCATAGAAAAAGTGTTGCAGAACATGGACACATAAAACATCACAATTTCTCTTTTAAAAAAAAGGATTCTTCTAGTCTTTATCCCATAAAGAACTTGCGTGAAAATACGATTCTGAATATACTTTTCTTATACTGGTAATTAAAACGTTAACACTTCAGCTAACAAGTGTCAGCAGTGATCCGTGAAGGTAATTATCTGATAGCAATTTTCATTAATTGTGACGGTATTGAAAAGCAACATGGCATGAAAACTTTTATGCCGTGAAAAGTGAAATTAAATTACGTTATTGAAGAAGGTATTGTTCAAGAAAATTCGGCATAAAGATATCATTTATTAAACTTTTGTAACTACTATATGATAGGTGTTTTTAATATTATGATAAAAATTATTATTTTAGGTATAATTAAAACATAAATATATGCACCTGTAAGATAGTAATTTTATTTATAAATTGCTTAAAGTACATAATTTATTTATAATTAACGTCAATGCATTTTACATACATTTGATGTAATGCATTTCCGAAAGTTTAATTATATAATTTATAATATGTTACATAATTGCAGTGATTTTTAGCAGTATTAATGAAGTAGGATTTATTTGTTATTAACAGTTTCTTTTAATTGTCAATGTTTCTATGTGACTAAAAAATGTTAATTTGTTAATGGCATTTGATACTGATTTAAACACGCAATATTACTTTTCACATCGTCACTTTTATCATTTTCTTTATTTTTTCAATTAAGGGGCCATTTATATTTTAATATTCAACATTTTACGATAAATGTATTAAACAAAAATATACTAGCAGATAATAAAGGAATAGAATTCAGGCAAAGCATTTTTGTAGATAACATTTTTATTTCATAAAATGTTTCAAAATTGCACATTAAAGAATGCAAAACGTGTGGAAAACTCCATACATTTTGTGGAATCCTATGCCAGTTGTCCTTGGTCAGTCAAATCAATAATGGTCCGTACTAGTAGTGGACAAATCTGGATTTGTTGCCGAATAATATCTATCTGGTGATCTCGTAGTCCAGATAACACATGGACAAAATATAAAGCAAATATTGTGTCAGCAATTGTATGATAAATAACATTATCCTGTTGAGATAGAATAGTGTGAACCTGAAATAGTGAAAAGTGGTATAAGCGCTACAGGGAGTTTGGATACTATGGCTGCAGATGTACTACGATGCGCTACAGCTATGCGAAGAATACAACGATTGTTCTTCCCAGTAGTAGCCTGTATGCAGCCGAACCCGCACTTTCGAACCAACCCCGAACCGAGCACTTTCCCTTGACCACTGTTGCCAGCAATCATGCACACTGGACACATCTCCGACTAGTATTTCTGCAATAAAGAAAAACGAAATTCACCTTCTCGTAACACTATTAAGCGGCATCACTCAACTTCAGTAAGATGCTGATATTGTCTTCTCCTTAAAGACGTTTTTTTATTCAAATCTAACTGACAATGCAAAATCCTGAAGATAAATGATGTTTGCAATCGGCTTAAAATAAATTTAATTTTCATATTTATAGTTGCGCTACGGGCCTGAATGGCCGAGTGGCTAGCGCTCTGGCGCTCGGTGCCACAGGTTTCGGGTTCGAGTCCCGGCGGTGCCATGGATGTTTGTAGTGGTTCGGAATCCACTTTAAACCGTAGGTTCCGGTCTAATAGGATCGTAGAGCGTTACGAGGGCATTTTTACTACGCGTCCGTGGCTTATCTTCAAGTGACACGCGCCCCCTGGGTAATGCAAAGTGAGTACCGTCTGTGCAGCGTTTGCCTTAAGGCATCCAAAGCCAAGCTGTCTAAGTGTTTGCCAGCTGCATTAGAAAGAAAAAAAAAGTTGCGCTATTGCCGACACTCTTATCCGTCTAGCGCGAAGTATGAATAGACGTTTCGTTTATGCGAGTGGTTTTTCGTTGATTTATCACGACTATATATCTGTCTTTGCAATTACACTGGCGGGAAATAAAAACCAATCTTCGAAAAATGATTGCACAGTGTTGAAAAATAATTCAAGATAAAAATAATGTCTTGATTTATTTTACTGTTTCTTGAGAATCAAAATTTTACAAACCGTAAAGCTAACCCTTTTGACCGAAGATTCATACATAACGTTAAGAAATTAGAAATAATTCTTACATATAAATCATATTTCTGAGGGAGAAACGTTGAAAACAATTTATATAGAGCATTTTTAATTTTTGTTGCAAACATTCTATGAATCTGTTGATTTTAATCACATTTTATAAGATATTAGAGAGTTTTTGCATACCATATGTTAGTTACCGTAGGACGTCCGTTAGCTTTTTCTCCCTAGCGCGCATGCTCAGTTTCCTTATGAGCATGCGTACTAGGGAGAAAAAGCTAACGGACGTCCTACGGTAACTAACATACGGTATGCAAAAACTCTCTACTAACACCACTTCTGTTGAAACACCGTAATCCACAGAATCCTGATGAGGCTAGTAAAATCTTATGGGGAAATTTCCGTAATTGCATATATTTGGGATTCATTTATTCCATAAGTATATAGTTCCTGTATTATAGAAATGGTTGTCGGCATCATTCTCAACCTTCTGCACCATCTAGTCAAATGTATGCTTATCTAGAATTTATCCGTATAGAATTAAATTAAACATTGTCTCAGGATTTGTTACTAATTACAAATTGTATATTACTACAAATATGGCTCACTTCAAAACAACGTTACTGCTACATCAATGAGATTCTTCTTAACATTTGATTTAAGTATTTCATATTTTAAGGGAGCTTTCATTATATTTCGCAGAAGAATTTTCGAATAAGGTATAAAATTCTTAATGTACGTTGAGTATGAATTAGGTAGTATCAATATTTTTTATATACGTTACATATGTTTTATCTTAATTTATTTTTTAGCGGCCTAATGGCCAATTGGCTAGGCTCTGACCTTTGAGACCAGTTTCAAGTTTGAATCCTGGCTGTGGCATGGATGTTTGCTAATGTTTCTGAATGGACGTTAAACTGTAGGTTCCAATCTAGTTAGCCTATAGTGTGCAAAAAGTAACCGAGCGACAAATGAAAACAAATCATTTAGTTTTTAAACACAACCTGTTAAAACTTGTTTAAGGGGCCAAATAGTGAAAGGACTAAATGATGCTTTACTTCCTTGTGCCAGTGGTTACCCAGTTTGTAAAAATTTATATCATTAGTAAGAATCCAACGCTGTTCAACTGGCATATATATTGCCTTGGTACTAGTACTATTGAACCACAAATCTATCAATCAAATAAAATAACGATGCGACGGGTTCGGGAGTTTGGTCTAGATGTCTACCAAGTGAGATAAGAAACAACAACAAATAACGATGTCATTATATTTTATAACGATAAGTTTTTCTAACGATTGAAGTAATTCAAAGCATAGTTAAAAGAATTTTTTTGAATTTGTAGCATATCTTTCAATGAACGAATATAAGATAGGACTACTTTTTGAAGCCTTTCTGAGCTAAAAAATAAGTAGTGATTACATTGTTGAAAACATGTTTAAGGGGCCAAATTGAGATGGGAGGAAATGGTACTTTACTTCACTGTGCGAGTGATTATTTGTAAGAATCAGAACATTTGGTAAGAGTCCAACACAGTTCAATTAACCTGTATGACATGGCCTTGGTAAAATGACCATTGAACCACAAATCTATCAATAAAATCAAATACTAACGCCATTCTATTTCATTAAAAAAAATTTGTAACTATTGAAGCAATTGAAAGTATGATTAAATTAAATTTTTGAAATTTGACATTTATCTTTGTTGAACGAATATAAGATAGGACTCCTTTTCGAAGATGTTCTGAGCTAAAATATAAGTAGTGATTAAACTTTAAATTAAAGAATTCTTTTCTAAATTGGATTTCCTTAATTAAGAACATAGAAAATACGATTTTTAATGCATCAGTACATCATAGCACATATGTTTAAAAGCTTTTGTTATGTTTCGGTGATTTAAGAAATCTTCGCGCTGTTTAGAAAAGATACGCACTAATTAATTTTGTCGAGTGGCTTTAGAAGTTTTCTGGAAAACTCATCAGGGAAGTTACATCCATAAGTTAGAAGCATCTTTTGGCAGTTTTCTTAAAGAGTTTTTAACTAGTTTTCATTAAATTGTTTAGTTAACTGTTAGTTTTCGTATTTCAAAGAGATTTTAAGCTTGGATTGAGTTTAAGAATTCTATTCTTTAACTCATTGGAAGAAAAAAAAAATGGTATTTCGAGATTAGATATTAACAGCTTTTATTAGAATTCTTTTAAGAACAGCTTTTATTTTAGAATATTTATTATTTATTAGAATTCTTAACTTAAAATATTTATTATTTATTAGAATTCTTATTTCAGAATATTTATTATTTATTAGAATTCTTATTTCAGAATGTTTATTATTTATTAGAATTCTTATTTCAGATTATATATTAGAGTTCTTATTTTAGAATATTTATTAGAATTCTTATTTCAGTATATTTATTATTTATTAGAATTCTTATTTTAGGATATTTATTATTTATTGGAATTCTTATTTCAGAATATTTATTATTTATTAGAATTCTTATTTTAGAATATTTATTATTTATTAGAATTCTAATTTCAGAATATTTGTTATTTATTAGAATTCTTATTTCACAATACTTATTATTTATTAGAATTCTTATTTCACAATATTTATTATTTATTAGAATTCTTATTTTAGAATATTTATTATTTATTAGAATTCTTATTTTAGAATATTTATTATTAAAATTCTTATTTTAGAATATTTATTATTTTTTAGAATTCTTATTTTAGAATATTTATTATTTATTAGAATTCTTATTTTAGAATATTTATTATTTATTAGAATTCTTATTTTAGAATATTTATTATTTTTTAGAATTCTTATTTTAGAATATTTATTTTTTTTTAGAATTTTCGAAAGTTATTAATTATACAAAATTTATAAAAAACGTTTTTTAAACATTACAAAATCGCATTCAAATTTTATAAAAAAAAGATGGTGTATAAAAACAAGTGGATCCATTAATCAGTATAAGAAAAAAGAAATTTAATATCAAATAAATCGCTTTATGAAAGAATAGATATCACAGGATATTGTGACCTTTTATTATATACCGTTTATCCAAGAGTTTTATAACTGCTTAGATTTTTTATATTTTTGTGTTGAATTTTTAATTTTTAAGATGTTAATAATTATTTCAGATAGGCAGGTGGCCTTGAACCACCATGAGGGTGTTGCACCAATGAAGAAGAAGATGTTAAGAATTTAAATAATTTTTAATACCATTACAATAGGAAAGCGTTGCGAATTGCTTATTTGGCATATTCTTAGACGGTATTGATCGAGATTAATGGATTACTGAATTGTTGGATTAATTTTGCGGGATCTATTGTTCGACATTAAATGGTCTTTTTTTATCTAATTTGTTTACTGTTTTTGATTTATGATTTCTTTAAAATCGATATCCATTGCTTCCAAAATGCATTTAGTTTTTCCTTTTTCCAACATTTAAAACTAAACAGTATTGTTAAGAATCAAACGGTAACTCTATAATTTAATTTCTAATATTTTCCTAGTTATATTCTGGGAAACAGTGGTTCTCATATGGCATTAAACTGTATGACGGCTACTGCCGATGGAAATCATATTGCTATAAAATGATGAAAAAATTAAGAAGGGTTAGGTCTTCCATATTATTAAAAAATATTGCCTTATATCTAAAATATTATCTTATTATTAAAAAATAATATGGAAGACTTAACGGCAAAACATAAACTTTCATTACCAAGAATTTTAAAACTGTTCTTGGTTTAGTAATGTATTATTAATTTTGAAGTTGAAGTAATTTAAGAACTTGATTTGTTTTATAACAGAGCATTTTCACGAGAATTTTTTTTCTTATCAAGATTCAACACTTGCTAATTACTATCAGCACTCAACACTTACTAGTTATTATTAAGATCCAACTACTACATTCAATTATTACATTCATGAAAATTATGTAGGAACTAAATATTTCCTAATAATCAATTTTGTTGGAATATGAAATAAAACAAATCTTTTAAAGCAGGTTCTGATTTTATAAGAAATAAAATCAGAACCTGCTTTAAATTATATTTAAATATATTAGCGCTTTTTCCTCTTAAAATTAAATTGTTAGTATTTATCAATACAAAGAGTGGTTTATATATATATATATATATATTTATTTATCAATATACAGAGTATTTTGTTTACATATATATATTTAGCAATGCATAAAGTGATTTATTTACAAAGAGTAGCTAATTCAATGCTTACTGACTACTATCAAGATTCAGCACGTACTAACTACTATTAAGATTCAATTCTCACATGACAAATTATGTAGGAATCAAATATTTCCTATCTGTTTATATGTTTATATGTTTTCCTATATGTTTATATGTTTTCCTATATGTTTATATGATTTCCTATATGTTTATATATTTTCCTATTTGTTATATACGTTTTTTTTTTTTTTTGGAATAAACGTATTGTTAGTATTTATCAATACATTGCGGGGTTTATTTCTAGTTGTACGATTTTTTTTCAAACTAATATTCTGAATATTTTGGAATAAATATCACTATTATTCATATATTGAAATTAAATAATATATAGGTAATATAAAAATAGAATATAAACTTTTATTTTATTTAATGGGGAAAAACAATTAGGAGAGCCGAGAAACATTATCCTTGCTAAATGTGAGAAGATATCAGAAATTTTATTTTGATAGGGGTAAGGAGTAATTGAATTTTTCCTCTCTAGGGAAAAAGAATTTGAAAGAATAAAGTAGACACTTCATTATTTTCTCTGGCTAAGAAGGGGCAGCAGAATTTGCATTTGGGAAGCTTTTAAGAGTCATGACATCTCATCCTTTTCCTCTCTACCACCACTAGACACATCAGAAATGTTGAAAGTGGGAAAATTTATACTGTCTAATAAAAACTTAATTCATGAGTTCACCATTTAGTTTTATAAAATTATGAATAATTTATGGTAGTAAAAATACTGTGGTGTCACTAGTGGTATCCTTTTTATATAACTTAAAAAATTTAAGCCGCTTTTTTTTGTTTGTTAAATTCAATTTTCCATCTACTTCACTATAGTTATGCTTATATTAATTTTGATTGTTTACAGATTTCGTAATTTCCTTTTTGATATACAGGATGACAAGAATATAGAAGCTGTTTATTTTTAAATTATTATGAGCTTTTTTTTAAAAACAAGTAATAAAAAAAAAATTTTAAAGTCAATTCCTACTTTTTTTTTCACTCTATTGCAGAAAGTTCTTTATAAATAATTTTCATTCATTTTTTTAAGTTGATCTGGCGCCATCTATTGGTAGATATATGCAATTAAATCTAAAAAAAAAATAAAATTAATGAATTAAATTTAACTACAGAATTAATATTTGAGAAAACTGTACTGACAGCAAGTGGCATTCACTACAAGTTCAAAAAGAATGTATTAGAATTTGAGTGGAGCAATAAAAAGTATTTTATGAACGATTGGGAATTTAGACAAGATATATATAGGGAGAGTGTGAGCTAATAGAAGGAATTGAATAAAAGGATACAAATATATAAGCGCATAATGTCAAAGAAAGCGACAAACACATTTTCATCTATTATGATAAATCACAATATAATAAATAAGAACAATATTTCATAATTTATTTAATTTGATTAAGAGGATAACTGTCTAAATCGTGGCTCAGCGGCAACGATTGTCGCTGGTGAGCATTAGAGCTGAAGTTCAATCCACTGGCGGTTTTGTTGTAGACACTGTTTCAAAAAACGAGAAGAATCGATGGCGTTTGTGGTGTTCAGCATTGCCGGATTTTTCCTATGCTATACGCAAATGCTGGTTAATTCCTCCTAAAAGTCCACCCAGAAGACCCCTCCTGCTTCAGCGACACGGAGCAGAAGTCAGACTTCTACCTATAGGTGCTCCATCAAAAACAGAAGCTGCACCCATCTTCCCTCCTTCCATGAGGGATACGACAATAATAACAATCCGACGACGTGTTCCATATAATCCTTAAGTGTTATGTAAAGTATACATTCATAATATAATTAAACGAAAGAAAACACAAAATGATTATTTCTTGATTTTAATAATAAAAGTCAATTAACAAGTAATATAAAAAAAAATTAAAATCAATTCATACTTTTTTTCACTATATTGCAGAAAGTCCTTTATAATTAAACGATTATTTTCATTCATTTTTTAAGTTTACCTGGCGCCATCTATTGGTAGATATATGCAACTGAAATCTAAAAAAAAATATAATTAATCAATTACTTTTAATTACTGAATTAATATTTGAAAAAACTGTATTAGCATCAAGTGTCATCTACTACAAGTTAAAAAAATGTATTTGAATTTGAGTGGAGGAATAAAAAGTATTTTATGAACGATTGAAAATTTGAACAAGATATATATAGGGAGAGTGTGAGCTAATAGAAGGAATTGAATAAAAAACCTGCATTTAACCAATACCTTTGCCATATAATTTACTAATGTTATTCTCAGCAATTCTGAAACATGATGATTGGTCCAGTGTGAACGATATTTTGACTAAATTGTGGAGTACCAACGTTCTCAGCAATAGGGGGTACCAAGAATAGAAATCGGATGTCAAGCAGCTTTAAAGATAAATATTTGGCTCCTGGTGCTTGTTTTCAAAAGCAAATGCAAGAGAAGATTAATTCTGTTTGCAATTCCTGATCTTCTTGAATCTCTAATGACTCCATTTCCCCATCTGCCTTTCAACAATTATTATTTTCCAAATTGGAAATCCATCTTCAATATTATAATAAGTCAATATGCAATTTTATTCTTTCTAATGCAGCTGGCAAACACAGACAGATTGGTCTTTGGATGCCTTAAGGCAAGCGCGGCACAGACGTTACTCATTTTGCATTACCCAGGGGGCGCGTGTAACTTGAAGATAAGCCACGGACGCGGAGTAACAATGCCCCCGCAACGCTCTACGATTCTATTAGGACTGGGATCTACGGGTTAAAGTGGATTACGAACCACTACAAACATCCATGGCACCACCGGGACTCGAACCCGAAACCTGTGGTACGAGCACCAGAGCGCTAGCCACTCGGCCATTCAGGCCCCTATTTGCCCATCGTTGATGCTATAACAATATTATGATATGCTATAACAGTATATGTCCGATCTTTAAGGGATTTAGAATGAGTTAAACTTTCGCGATGCAGCATTATTACGAATTAACAGAACTTTAATTTCCTTATTCTTCGGCAGAATTCATTCTTAGAAGTTTAATATCCTTACCCTTATTCATGGCGCAACAGTCCCATGGCTACTGGCAGATTTCGAGACAGAAGATGTTTTCTTTTTCAAGGGTAATGTTGTCAACCCTACTCCCAACAGTCATATTAGATCGAAACCTACGGTTTAAAGTGGATTCCGAACCACTCGAAACGTCCATGGCACCGTCAGGGCTCGAACCCGAAATCTGTGGCACCGGGCACCAGAGCTGTGGTCATTCGGCTATCAGGCCCAATTAAGTATTCGTACCTGCCAAAAAAAATTCAACATGATCCGATATCAAAAAAAAAATTATTCAAATTACATTCAATCCACACAGAGATTACAACACAGCCAGGAGGTTTCTATTTAACGTGATCTTTTAACATTCAGTCGAAGTGTCTGAATTTTCGAAGCAATACCGCTATTACTTCGATGATTCTAAAACAAGGCACGGAGGAAGATCGAATATCTATTAGATATTTACTTTGCCACAAATGGTGGAACGACAACTTTCAGAAATAGTTAGTTCGCAAAGTCGTTAAGCTCATAAGACATTCCAGTCAAGTGTCATAATTAGTGGCAATCGATAATTACCAAAATTGGTTAACCAAATCCACTTCTTGCTGCTGTTTACACTGTACGAATAATGACATGTTGTGTTGCATAATAATGTTTTATCAGTTAATTTTGACCCTGCTACTATATATTAAGCATGATAATTAGGTGTCACGATAGAAGAGCATATAATGAATTCAATAAAAGAATTTGTTGCGTTTATAATCTAAGTTTGTATAATCTTGATATCGATTTAAATATACGTTTACATTATTAACAATATACATATATATATAAACATACTATACTATAAACATATAATAACAGTATATATAATAACATACTATTAAGTTATAAACAATATTAATATTAATTTCAATGAAATTTTTTACGAATTTTTTAATATGAAATACATTCCAAGTTTACATTGTAACTGCTGTTTACCTCTCGTTAAATTAAAAATTATGATTCCAAACTACGTTTACTAAAAATGTATAACAAAAAATATAAACCATTTAAGTGAAACTATTTATTTTCTCGAATAACAAAATATTGTAACATATAAAATGCTATAAAAAACATGAATCAAATAAATTCAATAAATAACAAATAATTTTTGACAGAAGTATGTCACAATGTTTGAACAAAATAATAAATAAAAGCGAATGTATCACCACTCTTTATGAGTACAACTCATCACATTGTGTGAGATTAAAGTAAAGACATTTTTATCTGCACTCATATTTCACTCGAAAGCTGAAATTATTATACGCGAGTATTTGCAAAAACGGGAATCACATGCATCAAAAGAAAGTTCTATTGATTTTATGATCATCATTTTCTCTTCCTCTCTTCCTCTCGTAACTTTCAACAAATTCCTCCTAGATTTTCAACTGTTTCAATCACTATAAAGCGTTTTTTGATATGTTATCCAAATGAATATACTTTATGCTACAAACTTGGTACTTTATTTTTTGCTGTATAAACATTTCGATAATAGATTTAGAATCGATGCATAGATTTAATAAGACTATAAAGTGTCAAAATTTTGGAAATAGTAGAAGTTTCATTGTAACGAGACTTTAAAATCATAATCTCACTCTAATGGCCTTGTGAGAAACTTATTGGTATTAAAAAACTTATTTATCGGGGGGACAACAACATCTGCTAAAGTATATGCTTTTTTTTAACATGTCACTATGTAATATTTACGTTACTTTATGATTTGTTGTGGGTATGTATACTACGAATGTTTCAAACTTTTGTTACGCATATCAATGTAATTGTATATCAATGGTATTTGGTTACACATATCAATGGTTTAGATCAATGGTATTTGGTTACGCATATCAATGGTTTGGATGAATGGCATGTGGTTACACATATCAATGGTGGATCAATGATATTGGGTTACACATATCAATGGTTTGGATAAAATGTATTTGGTTACACATATTAATGGTATTTGGTCATTGATATCAATAGTATTTGGTTACACATATCAATGGTTTGGTCAATGTTATTTGGTCAATGGTATTAATAGTATTTGGTTATTACACATATCAATGGTTTGGTCAATGATATCAATAGTATTTGGTTGCACATATCAATGGTATTTGGTTACACATATCAATTGGTATGTATTTGGTTACACACATCAGTGCAATGCAATGTAATTTATATGGTACTCAAAGTTCGTATTTTCAGGAAATAATAAACGTGGTAAAGTTATAGTATCGATATTTTGAAGCAATATTCATTTCATAAAACTATTTCAATTTAACAACCTGAAAAGAAAAAAAAGTTAATATCTAACATCTTTTTTAAAATATTTGTTGCAAGCTAGACTATACTAAAAATATAAGAACTATACTAAATTCTCTAATGTTTTCACAAACTTTAATGAGTCAAAAATGGGAAAGTAAAGTAAAGTAAAGTTATACAGCTGTGGCTGCTCAGCCTAATAATAAATTAGCTTATAATGATAAAAAAAATCAATTATTTACTAAGATATTTTAAGTGTATGCTTAGCAAAAATAAAAGGGCATGAAAGTTTACTTCTTGGCACTTATTTTTCATCCATCTCAAGACTAATGGCACAACCAATTAATAAAATAATCCGATATTTCTTTAAAGTCGCCAAATTTGAAACATCTGTGACAGTCTCTCTTTTCTCTGGGGACCGTTTGTCTTGCTCCCGCTGAAGAAAGTAACGGAGCTTGTCAAGAAACTTTTAATAAAGCAGATACATCCAGACAATTTATTTAGAACTAGTGAATTAATGATACTTTCGAGCTCTAAGCGTGCTTTCTTTGGTTCTAATGAACGCAATTATCGTGACTAGCAACATATTATATATTGTTAATGAAACATGAATGTCGCACATAAAGTTTGCAATAACACTTTGTAAATAAATTAGTTCAAATAATTGCTAACTATGGGGTTTGTTGTGTTAGAATTTATGTTTGGGGTTTTGCATTTAAAAAAGCATTTGTTATATGCTACATTCACGCATAACTTCCTTTTTCATCGTATTATACTCTAAAATAAAAAATTATAATTTTCTGATTGTAACGATATTTCATAAGCAAATTCTTGTCGATACAACGTGAAAATTGATAAATTTAACGAACTATGGAATTTATAGCTGGAGCATTGCAACTGAGTATTCCAATGGTATGTAAAGGAGAAGAAATTCATATGGTAGTACTTTTCACTCGAAGAGTTGTAGCATTTTGTTCCTAGGAGAGTGGAATGTATATTCTTCAACAAGTACACACAATAACAACCTATCACTCAAATTTGACACAGATAAGCAGTTTTGTGATTGGTTATATTACATGCGATTAGTTTTTTGTGCTAATGACAACAAATTGTCATTCAAACCTGATAGCAGATATTCAATGTCATGCATAATGAGTCCTTATGAAATTAGCGATTGTAACAAGTGGGAACATTTACAGATTTGATACGGACTACATCATAAGTTGTCATCATGATTAGTGATAGAACATGAACTGAGGAAGTGCCAACTATAATGAAAAGTGAGCTGACTTCCCTCTTGACGGATTCTCTTAAAGGGGGGTGTTTTTGGAAAAGAAAAGTGAGAGTTCTGCGACGAGTCGACAAGAAGTGTTGTCTTTTCTCCAAAGTGATTAAACAGGCTGGAGTTTCTGCCTGTTTTCAAAGTGAGTCCCTTACGGTTTCGTGTATCACGCCCTGTGATAATTATAGTTTGTCGCAGACCAGGTGTTTTATATTCGTCGTGGACTAGAGAACTCTGAAAATCTCCGATCTTGAAGTGAACTGCCTTGTGTATCAAATTTTTATGTTTTTTAATTTATCTGTAAATAGAGTTTTGTACATATATATATATATATATATAATGCTTGTAAATAAAAATGAAAGAGTTCCCATAAACCTGAAAGTAGCCCTCTTCTTGAAGCTGTTATAAGTCTATTATAGGCCGAGATGTTACAATATTCTAGGATAAAACTTTTATTTGAATTTCATCTTCTCATTAGTGTACGAATGCCTCGCATGAATGAGCATATGTCCATATTTTAGAGAGAGCACATTATCAAGCTAAAAGACCAGAAGTGCAAAAATATAAAGATTGCCTGTTATTTGGTTTTAACCGATGTCGCCATTTGATGATGTTGGTAGTAATAGTTGAATCATTGCAGCCCACTGCGTCAGAACTACTGAAATGACAGAACGCGAGAAAAGAACGATTCACAGCAATTTAATTGACACTATCAACTATCCGACATGTAAAGGGGACCAAAATTATGCAGAAATGATTGATAAGCAAGTCGGAGAATAGAGTTTGAGCCAAAGCGACAATCTGCCAACTACTTCCGAGCTGTACATACCTAGAAGCGCATTTCTAGTCATGTAAATCTTATCCAATCTGGAATAGAATTTTCAACAATGAGTCCCTCTTCGAAATGGCTGAGATAGACATGTCTGATGCATACATGTATAACCAGTTGAGACACGTCTGTTGTTGTCTGGGACAATGGCCGCCACGAAATCCAATAACAAAGAATCAATATGTTCTTAATTGCCATTTCATGAAATAGCGGGATCCATTGTTCGTCATTCGTAATGGTTGCTTTACATACAGGCGATATATTATGTCAAGAGATTTTTTTATATATTTTTTTTATTTATATAGAGAGAATTTATGTATATATTTTTTAAATTTATATCGAGAGATTTTATATAGATTTTTTAGACATAATAGATTATTAGACATAAAATATCGTTTATCGAACGATATTTTATGTCGAAGATTAGCACACAAAATTATGCTAATTTTCACTTTGTTTATATTTGTTTAGTAGCTTCAGACATATTTCAACATTAAAAATGCAACGTAACACATTGCAGAATTTTTTGGTGTTTGGCAAACACTTTCCAGGCCAACTTGGACGATAAATCTAATATAATAAATATTTTGAATAAAGCGCTTTCGAGTCAGTTGATTTGGCACCTGTAACCGTTCCAAGATTTTTCAGGCCTACGGCGCTCAAAAAAGAAGTTATTTGATTGTAAAGATATTTTACACGTGAATGTGTTTCGGATCAACATTCAAATTATTAAACTTTTTTCGGCTAAGGAATAAATAGTTAAGAGTCCTCTGCAAAAAGTTATCTGGGAACAATTTGAACAATACTAACAATTTAACATGATTGTCATACTACCACATAATCAATACATAAGATCACTTTAGGACTGGGAATTTATTTTATAAGCCTTTGCTTGTCATCCGTAACACTACTCAACATTGCTGTATATGGAGGATATTCAACGCCTTATTGTTTTGCCCCTCCTTTTCTGACAGCTTTGACTAACATTTCACCAAACGAAAACATTCTTTAGTGTTTGTTTTCGGTCTTGTCAAACTTTTATTTGACTAACTAGACAGCCAACTCTCCCTTAAAGAGTATTATTTCTGCCTAAGAACATCCAAGAACGATTTAATTGGAATAAATTCAACGGTTGGATACACTCTCTGATATGTACAAGCTGCATTAAAGGATAGATATGGATCAACGTATTATATATGGGTTAACTTTATGCAGTTGAATAGAACATTCATTATCTCGTAAATCTATGATCGCTATTTTTCAATTCCTTCTATTAGCTCACACTCTCCCTATATGTATCTTGTTCAAATTTTCAATCGTTCATAAAATACTTTTTAGTCCTCCACTCAAGTTCAAATACATATTTTTTGAGCTTTTAGTGGATGACACTTAATGTTAATACAGTTTTTTCAAATATTAATTCATTAATTAAATTTAATTAATTAATTTTAGTTTTTTTTTAGATTTAAGTTGCATATATCTACCAATAGATGGCGCCAGATATACTTAAAAAAATGAATGAAAATTATTTATAAAGGGCTTTCTGAAATAGATTTAAAAAAAGTAGGAATTGATTGGAAAAATTTTTTATATTACTTGTTTTCAATATCTCATTATATATCACGTCCAACAAATTTCTTTTCCAATACGGATAATTAATTTTTGCTGTGCCTTGAAGTGTATTATGAATGTGTCAAAGAGAAAATTAAACTGAACATCAAAGACAATTTCTATTACAACGCTATTGGAATATAATTTGTTTTAAAAATTTAATAATTCTCAGATGGAGTTAGCAAATCCTTCTTTAGGAAATTTTATATCTAAATATGCCTTTAAATTCAAGGGTGAAAAATATTATATTTCAGATTTCATAATTTTAAATTCATATTATTTAAATGAAAAAATACTGAAGAAAGATATGTATTAGAATTTATATAACACTGTGCTAATGTATTCTTTTAGTACATAACATTCTAAAGTTTTTTTATTATATAAATGACGTATAACATTCTGTAGACTTTATATTTTTTTATACCTTGAATTTTAATTTCATCCAAATTTAAAATAAGTAGGTTTTTAATTCTTTTTATAAAATCACATTACTTTTCTCACCCATTATTATTGTATGTTGCGTTTGATTTTAAATGTGTTTTTGTACATAACAACAAAAGTTTGGTTGAGATAATGTGTTTTTACTTTTTATAACTGAAGAATTATATTTTGAAGATATTCAATTTTGTTTCAATGAACGTATTATCTTTTTTTGTTGTACGCAACTCAAATTCTCACTTAATTTTACGTAGTTATATAATAATTTCTTCACTTTCTCACTTACCTATATAAAAATTTATTTTAGAAAATTAGTTTGTAACTATTTGAAGAAAAAAAAATGTATACTTGCTAGACTCACTTAAAAAGACTGATGAAAAAAATTTATCAGTCTTTATATTAACGTTCAACTTATTTTTATATTTTATGGATCTTTTTAATTTTTTTTAATTTATTTTAAATACTTCGCCCTTTTTTAAAAAAATGTTTGCAATATTAATATTTTATAATTATTATTATTATATATTTTGACATCGTATGAAAAAATTAAAACACTTTGGTAATTTTAAAGAAAAAAAAAATGCTTCAAGTGAAATATATTATGTAATTTACTGAACATCATACTTACAAATTTAATAAATTTTTTCGATAAGCCATCATATTATCTAATGTTATTATGGTTTAAAAATAGGAAAATAAAAATTCCTGGATATTGCCTTTCTGATTTTTATGTCGTGTTATTAGTTTTCTACTGAAAAAAAATAAACAGCAGGCGTCTTATCCGTTATCTAAACGCCATAATTTTAAAATATGAAAAAGGCAAAATTGGGATGTATTAGTTACATTAAAAAAAAAATTATCGCATGGCTATTAGTTAAGGGGACAAAATACTGTCTGGGAATATACATAAAATAATACTAATTTACAAGCAATTTGTTAAGCAAAAAAGTCCATGAAAATATACAACTTAAATGTACACATTAAATAAATAAAAACGTGGCAGCATAATATTCTTTCTCTTCACAAAGTGATTGCTTTTTATATCATCAAAGGTTTTAATAACAGAAATAAGAAATATTTTCCAATAAATAAATACATATATCACTATTTTATTAGAGTTTCAAAAACAAAATATAGTAAGTACACAAGAATACCGTTATTCATAAAGTGTTAGGATTGTAATTTATGTCGCATTAATAACAGTGCTGGTCTGCGTATATGACAGCCCTCCACTAAAAGATACATCACTTAATAATAAATGCTGTAAATTTGATGGATGACCGTCTAATATCAGAAGTTGCATCAGCAGCTGCAGATAATCCTCCAGAAATTTATCGAGAAGATCTTTTGTTGTGTCCCAAGAGAGATGCAACCATAATCTTAATAATAACTTAACTCTTTAGCATAAAACTTCTCTGAAGTATGTTAAGTGAAAATGTCCATCTATGACATAGACAGAAATTTATTCTTACTAGACGACTGCTTATCTTAATCTGCTGTACTGTGTTTGATGATTTTATTTTTAAACAATCATGATAAATGCCTACTACTGTGCCTAAAAGTAAGACTAATTATTTTATTTTCAAACTCTTTATTATTCTCCCAAATTTATTTCATCGCCTTCAAAGTAATCCCCTCCGGACACAATGCACTTATGCCAACTTTTTTTCCAATCCTCAATGCATGCTACAAAGTCATCGGCAGTCGTAGGGTGTGAATACGGTGGTTGTGGAAAGACATTGGTTTCATTTTTGACGAACCCCCTGACGCATTGATTCAAAGTCACGAAGAATCAATGCAGTGTGAGCTAGCGCATTCAGTGTTTTCGGTACCAATCGAGATTTGACGCGTTTGAGGCCCAAAATGAAATTAACCGATCCTTTCGAAATTCTAACATGATCAGTTAGGTCTCTAATCGTAAATCGACGGTTTGCAAGCACCAAATCTTTAATTTTTTGGACGTGAGCTTCGCCGATGGATGTTGATGTTCGACCAGAGGGTTCTTCTTCTTCAGCATGTTCTCTGCCTTCTTTGAACTGTTTTATACCACTTCTAAACATTTCTTTCCGATATAGAAATACTCACCGAACGCCTTCTGCGACATTTTATACGTTTCCGCAAACGAAATTTAATGCAAGTTCTTTGCTCAATTAATTCAGACATTTCAAAAATCGCCGGAATCAGTTTTAGCGTCTCACAAAGCCAAGCGTAACTCTAACATTAATGAATATTTTGACGTACAATTTCACACAGATGTCAAGGACAGAGGCAACAACCTAAAAAAGAAAAAGAAATTGAAATTCCATAAGCTCCGGGAATTTTAAATTGAAAATTGGTATTGCTTTTTGGACACAGTAGTAAATGCTTATTAGCGCTATTATTTATTATAACCCTAATATTTTAGCAATTAACTTATTAGGAGCAATACTTATTTATAATTATTAGTTACATTAATAGCGTATTAAATGTAATTTAATACTGTGTAAATAATAAGATCGAGAGGCTATCTTATCTTGTAAAAGAAACTAATGTGGCTTTTCTACATTTTTATACTGCTCTTTGTTTCTGATTAGTGTGTTTATATTTTCTCCTAATTGTATATAATCTTATAAGTGTCTTATTGTATCCCTAGAGATGCAACGTTAATCTTACTAATGACTTAACTCTGTTGAGTATAACGTCCCTAAAGTATGTTAAGTGAAAATGTCCATCTATTGCATGGACAGAAATATATTCTTTGTGGACTGCGGCTTTCCTTACTCTTAATCTGCTGTACTATGTTTGACGGTTTTATTTTTAAGTAATAATAATAAATAACAATGATAAATGCCTATAAAAAGCTATTATTTAATATAATCCTAGCAGTTTTAGCAATTAATTTAGTAGCAACAATACTTATTTATAAATATTATTTAAATTAATAGTTTGTTAACTGTAATTTATTACTGTATTAGTTAGTTGTAGTTTATTACCGTAGAAGTAATGACAGTTAACAGACGTCATTGGCCATCATGATGCTGTTGCGCCAAAAAAAAAAGCAGGGGAGATAAAGTTATACTATCGGGGTGCTGTCCTGTGTTGTAAAAGAAACTAATATGGTTTTTCTACGTTTTTATACTGATCTTTGTTTCTGATTAGTACATAGCTTTGTTTATATTTTCTCCTAATTGTATATAATGTTATAAGTAGTTTATTGTATCCGTAGAGATGCAACCATAATCTTACTAATAACTTAACTCTGTAGCATATAACTTTCCTAAAGTACGTTAAGTGAAAATGTCCATAATATCGCATGGACAAAAAATTTATTCTTATTGGATTGCTGTTTTCCTTATTCTTAATATGCTGTATTGTGTTTGATGGTATTATTTTTAAATAATAACGATAAATGCCTACTAGACTATTATTTTCCGCATTTATTCTTAATATAATCCTAACATTGTTAGGAATTAATTTATTAGCCACAATACTTATTTCTAAACATTAGCTATATTAATAGTGTATTTATCTGTAATTTAATACTACATTAGTTAGTTGTAATTTAATACTGTGCTAGTCTCTAATTTAGTGAGGAAATCATTTCCCTATTTATTCAAAATACTACCTTTAAATTGAAATAATAAATATTTAATTAAATTTGAAAAAATAAAAATTTTAGTTTAATTTGAAATAAAAAATATTTAAATTTAATTTGAATTAAAAAATATTTAACTCAACTGCAGTAATAAATATTTTAATTCAATTTCAAATTAAAAATCCTTATATATTAATAATATATTATTAATATTTCATTGAAAATTCTAACCACAAACTTTAACAATAAGGCCAATTGTAAACAATACTTGTCCAGATTGAATATATGCTACAATTTATCATAGAATTTCATTTCGATTTACGTTTTTCTGGAATTGGAATTTATGAACTTTTTTCATTTTTTATGTGTCTTGTAAAAGACATTTAATAATTAAATGTATCACATTCTCAGTAGTACAAAATTTAGTTGCTTTTAATTAGTGATTTGTGCACTATTATTCCTATGCTTGAAAACGTTAATCAATCTCGACCACCCTACGGAATTAAATTCCTTCCAAGACATCAAATGACTGAGTTTATTTCTAACAGCAATTATTTTCTCCTACAGAAAAGAGGCACCCATTAACTTTTCCTTATTAGTAAGTGTTCCTAGAATATCTCTCGGTTTGCCTCGTTGGCTTTCTACCAAGTTTTCTACTTGTCTAGTAGCCTCGTAAATAAAGATGCTTACCGAAACTTGAAGGTAATTGGCAAGGAGTACAGTGTGTGCAACTGCTTGCACAAACTGTTCACAATAGTCTGTTAGTAATTCACCGTTGCACTTAGGCGGAGTTGGTTCAGCCGACTGAGTGGGTTCTGCAAAGTCTTTCCTGGTCTACAATTATCTGAGAGACAATGTGGTTGAAAGGGTGAGTTGTGATTTGAGAGAGTGCTTATTAAGGCTGGTGGAGAGAGGTTTGTTAGTTTATTTATATTTATAATGTCGAGTCTGTCGTTTCAAGAGTGAAGAAAATTGTAAAAAAAAAAAATAAATAAATAAATAAAATTCAATTTATTTTCATTAATAGGCAAATAATTGAACAACTGTGATTACAAATATTTATTTTAAATAATATATTAAAATTAAATGCATATTATTTTCTAAATAAAAGTCTTAAAAGAAAAATAATTACAAAAAAAAAAATTAAATAGGTTGTGCCGTTATATAAGTTACCTATAAAATTTAGAATATAATGTAAGAACACAACGGAATTTTAAATACACGAAGAAAGAAAAATTATCAATAAATTATATTCAGGACATAAATTATGTTCATCAGTCATCGTTCAGAACCGAAGACAAAAATCAGATTAAATAAAAAATAAAAAAAACTATAAAACACCAATAACTAACACCATCTTGTCTAATAAAATAACGAAAATAAATTACTTGTCTAAAAAATGTCTTGAAAAATAATGAAAAGCGTACAAATACAAAAATATTTTAATTTAATTTTAAATAATAAATATTTTCATATAATGAATATTATCAACATACCTGAATTTCTACTCAAATAATAAGGTTATGCACTATTCCATTAAAGATTCTTATTGCCAACATTAATAATACACTGAAGTGACAAAAGTCATGGGATACCTCTTAATATCGTGTCGGCCCTCCTTTCGCCCGGCGAAGTGCAGCAACTCGACGTGGCATGGACTCAACAAGTCGTTGGAAGTCTTCTGCAGGAATATTGAGCCATGCTGTCTCGATAGACGTCCATAATTGTGAAAGCGTTGATGGTGCAGGATTTTGGGCACGAACAGACCTCTCGATGATGTCCCATAAATGCTCGATGGGATTCATGTCGGGCAATCTAGGTGGCCAGATCATTCGTTGGAATTGTCCAGAATGTTCTTCAAAACAATCGCGAACAGTTGTGGCCCGGTGGCATGGCGCATTGTCATCCATAAAAATACCATCGTTGTTTGGGTACATGAAGTCCATGAATGGCTGCAAGTGATCTCCAAGTAGCTGAACATAAGCATTTCCAGTCAATGTTCGGTCCAGTCGCACCAGAGGACCAATTCCATGCCATGAAAAAACATCCCACATCATTACGGAGCCACCACCAGCTTGAACAGTGCCTTGCTGACAGTTTGCGTCTATGACTTCGTGGGGTCTGCGACACACTCGAATCCTACCATCAGCTCTTACCAACTGAAATCGTGACTCATCGGACCAGGCCACGGTTTTCCATTCATCTAGGGACCAACCGATATGCTCACGTGCCCACGAGAGTCGCTGCAAGCGATGTCGTTCTGTCAGTAAAGGCACTCGAGTCGGTCTTCTGCTGGAATAGCCCAAGAAAGCCAAATTTCTCCACACAGTTCTAACAGACAAGTCCCTTGTACGTCCCACATTGATTTCTGCGGTTATTTGAAGCAGTGTTGCTTGTCTGTTAGAATTTACGACTCTTTGCAGACGTCGCTGGTCTCGGTCGTTAAGTGCAGGTGGTCGACCACTGCGCTGTCCATGGTGGGATGTTATGCCTGAAATTTCATACTCTCGGCACAGTCTTGACACAGTGGATCTGGGAATGTTGAATTCCCTAACGATTTCCGAAATGGCATGACCCATGCGTCTAGCTCCAACTAACATTCCGCATTCAAAGTCTGTTAATTCCCGTCGTGCGGTCATCATCACGTCAAAACCTCTTCACATGAATAACTTGAACAGAAATGAAAGCTCTGCGAAAGCACTGTGCATTTATACCTGTTCTACGCGATGCTACTGCCATCTGAAAATTTGCATATTGCTATCCCATGACTTTTGTCACTTCAGTGTAAAGCCGATTATAATACCTTTCCAAATTGAAGATATGCCACAAATTATAACAGAATTCCTTTTTGATTTGCATTTTTCTACGATTTGACATTTGATCTTATAAAAGGCATTTAATAATTAAATGTATCAGTACAAGATTCTTTACTCTTTTTAATTAGCGATTTCTGCACTATCATTTATATGCTTGAAAACTTCAATCAATCCCGACTACCCTACGGAATTAAATTCCTTCGAAGACATCAAATGACTGAGCACGTTTCTACCAGCCATTATTTTCTCCTACAGAAAAGAGGCACCCATTAACTTTTCCTTATTAGTAACTGTTATTAGAATATCTCTCGGTTTGCCTCGTCAGCTTTCTACCCGGTTTTCTACTTGCTTAGTTGCCTCGTAAATAAAGATGCTTACCGAAACTTGAAGGTAATTGGCAAAGAGTACAGTGTGTGCAGTACAGTGCGGCGCAAACTGGTCACAATAGTCTGTTACTAATTCACCGTTGCACTTAGGCCGAGTAGGTTCAGCCGACTGAATAGGTTCCGTAAAGTCGTTCCAGGTCTACAATTATCCGCGAGACAATGTGGTTGAAGGGTATGTTTGAGGTGGGTTGTTATTTGAGAGAGTGGTTGTTAAGGTTGGTGAAGAGAGAATTTAGTATTGTTAGTTTATTCATGCTTACAATGTCGAGATTTTAGTTTCAAGAGTGAAGAAAATTGTAATAAATAAATAAAATTCAATTCTTTTCATTAATAGACAAATAATTGAAGGATAGTGATTACAAATATTTATTTTAAATAGTAAATTATAATTCAATGTATGTTATTTTAAAAACATACATTGGTCGATTGTCGATTTAATTTTTATTATTATTTTTTTGAAAACTTTCAGTTTTCAAAAAAATAATAATAAAAATTAAATCGACTTGGCCGATATACAAGCAAACCATAAAATTTAGAATTTAAGGAAAGAGGAAACGGAATTTTAAATAAACAAAGAAAGAAAAATTATCAATAAATTATATTCAGGACTTGTTAAAGAAAGTGGAAAAAATTTAAATAAACCAATAAGAATAGCTTGAGAAAGAAATTTTAAAGATGTTAAGGTTACGAATACTCCATATATCCATAATTTAAGCAATTATTTTCTCCTACAGAAAAGGGGCACCAACTAACTTTTCCTTATTAGTAAGAGTTCATAGAATATCTCTTGGTTTGCTTCGTTAGCTTTCTACCCAGTTTTCTACTTGTCTGGTTGCCTCGAAAATAAAGACACGTACCAGAACTTGAAAGTAATTGGCAAGGAGTACAGTGTACAACTGCCGCACAAACTGTTCACAATAGCTTGTTACTAATAAAAATATTGAAAAACTTTTTAAGAAATAATTTTAAATTGACATCCGAGTACTTACACTAAATAATTATTTTAATTATATAAAGATATTTTTTTATTTAATTTTTCTCATAATTTGGGAAAAAATATAAAATACACAAAAATGGTGTTACTTCAATGAAATTTTGAAAAAAAAGTTTGTAAATTTTTTTTTTTTTTTTTTTTTTTTTTTTTAATAATGTTGTTTGAAATTGAACAATATATCTAGTCTCTTTACTGCAAACTGCATTTGCCACTATTAAATATTTTTCCAAGTTTGATTTAACTTATACTATGTTTCTCACTATAGTTTTTTGCTTGGAATTCCTTCCTTTTTTTTATTTTATAAATTTTATTCTAAGAAATCAACTTAGAACCAGAATCCTTTTTTTCTTCATACAGAAAAGAGTACCTAATATTTTTTCATTACTATTAAATTCCTCCATTAAATACCGCTTTAAAAAAATTTATGATTTAACCCTTATAGGTTCTCTTAAAACGTTTAGATCTAAAAAAATTTCTGAATAATCTATTTGGTGGCGTTCGTTCGTTCGTATTTCGTTGGAATTTTATAGACGCAAATTTCATTCCTTCTTATAGATAACAAATAATAAATAATATCTTTTCCCTTTTGCACACTTTCCGAAATGTTGATTTCAACATGAAATGTACAGCTTTTAAGAAATTTTCCGTCAACTCATCTATTTCCTTTATATTTAAACATTTCGAAACATGATTTTAAAGCAAGTTCACTCAACGAGAAGCTTTTCAAAAGCATGTTTCTTTAAAATTCATGCTAACAGATATTCGTATTTACACATCCTTTTAATAATCGATGCAGTGGAACCTTCATAAAATAATCCGACATTATTTTAAAATGTATGCACATAAATATAATGACAATACTACGTTGATATTAATATTCATATGTCGAACAGCATAATTAGTGAGTTAAATGCATTTTATGCCGAATGATGCTGAAACCTTAGATTTATCTGCATATTTATGCAGAAAAGTATCGAAAATTTATCGGGTTGTTCTAAAAAGAATATCTTTACAAAGCTGCGACAAAAAGGATATTTATCATTCATTAAAACAGATTCGCTTATGAATATAAAATTCTGAATGCTTCAATTTTCTGCTGAATGTTAATAGGAGCGTTATAATGAAGTTTCCTTTGAAATTTATGTATTTGTTTTTATTCCTTCATTATTTAAGCTATTACAGTTCCCGATTTTGTTTTAATTTTTATAAAAAGCTTCTTCGCTTATTAATGAGTTTTAAAAAACAGGAATTTATACATTCAAATTTTTAAACTAAACCGTTCAGTAATTATTTAACAAAATTATGCCCAAATTTAGATCTTTCATATATTCATCAGAAATGTCTGAAATTTTCGGAAAATGCAAAATGGTTAAATATTTAGAATTAAAAAATATGTTTGGTACTACATGATTATAAAAAATAAAAAGAGATAGAGCGTAGAAAAAGAGATTTTTTTAGAAGATTTGTCCAAATATTTTAATACTATCAACCAGCTCATTTTTTTTTTTAAATTTTAATAAGCCTTATAAAGGATAAAAAGTTTCACATACTGGTTCCAATGGCAGCTTGAATTAACGAGGGGTAAATGAAGAAATGTTTGAATCCTGCCTAAGAATTACATATCAGTTATTTCCTGAAAAAAATGAGTATATTCGGGGGAGAATATAACACTTTTGCGAGTTTCATGTCGATTGTATCACCCTATTGCAAATTTTGTAAACTTTTCAAATATAGAAATCAAAGAAAATACTTCTTAAAGTTTTTTTGAATTAGGTAACATCATATTAATTGATTAAAATTAAGTTGCAATAACAACTTTATCCCATAACAACTTTATCCCAAGTAACCTACGCAGCTATCGTGCGCAGGGGCCTCATGGCCTAGTCGCAAGCTCTCTGGTGCTCGGTACCACAGGTTTTAGGGAACCACAGGCTGGATTAGGGAAAAAACATGCGCAGATACCATATAGTAATATGAATCTGCTAGAGGCGTTCATTGCAGTCACTGTTTTCAGAAACGAAGAGACTCAGGGAGATTGTAACTACGTGTGTAAAGTATTTCACATCTACAGTAAGATTGCCTGGTAGGAGTTTTCCAGGTTTTCTACAATATGACATGAAAATACGGAGATTTACTCTTAAAATTCCTTCTGGACTGCAGTATCAATATTCCTCTATCACATGTTGATTAGTTGAACATGATATACATAAGCGAAACCCGAATGTTACCAATGCATAGTAAAAAAATATTTTCTTTTATAGTAATTATTAAATTATAGCGCATAATGATATCTTCTTTATTGTTGCAACAGCCCCATGGTGAGCCAAGGCTATCAGCCTACTGGCAGATTCCGAAACAGGAGATGTTTTCTTTTTATGGGGTGGGATTGTCAGCCCTACGCCCAACGCTCTACATTCAAAATAGATTGGGGCCTAGGATTCAAAGTGAAATCTGAACTACTACAAATATTCATGGTATCACCAGGACGTGAATTCGGAACTTGTGTCCCCGACCGCCAGAGCACTAGTCACTCGGCTATCAGGCCCCTGCTGCTTAGTGCTTACTAATATAACTTGTTAATTCAACTTTGTACCAGCATGTTGGGTTTCCGAACTAAGGGAGCCCAATTTTGAAACCTAACCAAACCTAAATCTTTTGTATCTATGCCGGTGTTAGTCACGATAAATCTATAAACCGAAAAGTCGAGTTAGTTGAGGGGAGGTGTAAAGTGCTAACCATACAGATACTGCTGTTTATGCTTTCCTCTAAAATGGGTGGCATATAGTGCTTGCAGTGTTACAGGTTTCTCTAAATACTACCTATGTAACTATGAATGTGCTGTAGGTCTGTAGATGAACCCATATAAAAATAAGGTTCAGAAATAAAAAATAATATAATAATGAAAAGAAAAAACTAAAAAGATGTAAAATATTAAAAAATATTATATGAAAAGCTATAGCGAAAAACTTAATAAATTATTTTGAATTTAGGAAGAAAAGAACGCTAGTAATAAATGTACAGAGATTAACTTGAAAAATAAGGAAAAGAGTACAAAAATAAAATAAGCGAAAACTGGTGTACCAAGTGTATTATAAATTTTGTACAACAATTCAATATCTAAAAGGAATATAAAATAAGAGTAAAAAGTTTAAAGATTTAAAATTCTGAAATTATTTATTAAACTTATAAATAGAAATGAAAATATTTTACTTGTCAATTAAATTTAAGTTGAAGAATTTCATTCTGAAATGTATCTCAAAATTACCTGGAAAAAATAAGTTTTATCACTATAATGGGTGTTTAAGAAAAAGTCTTTGTTTGTTATTTATTACACTTTATAACAACATGATTAAATTTTCTAGAAATAGGTTTACTTTTAATAAACCTGTAGTAAAAGGGTATTCCTATAACGTATCACGTCCAAAAAGAATTTAATCTAATATTATTAATGAAAAAGTTAATTGGTAGGCAATTAATTACATTATTTTCTACTACCTATCAAAATTAGTAGTTTAAAACTCATTAGTGTGATTAATATCTCAGTTTTATCGTGTTTCGAGTCTATAATGGTACTGAAATCTTTTTACGCTCTATTATCTAAAAAATACTGTTTTCAAACTGTTCTAATAAAATGAGCTTAACAAACTATTGTAGCTTAGTTAATTATTTTTATCTTGTTGGTCCTGTAATAGTTAAAAGGGTCCTTTTTATTTTTTATTTTTAAAGAAAATTTATGAAACGAAGCGTAATATTACACTGCTCAAAACAATTAGGAAATATCATGATTTTGGGTATAAACTGCCAATTAGGAAATATTTTGGTGACCTATACATATGATGTATAGGTGTTTTAAGATATGAGAAAAGAAGAAGCAACGAACAAAGAATAATTAAATTTTACTGACGGTATTTGCTGTTAAACAAAAAATGCACAATTCCATCATATTGTGCAAACAAACAAAAAATGTGATTTCTCGGATACAAATGAGTTTCAATAAGGAGTATGGCTTAAGGGGTGTCGGTCAATGATGAGGACAGGGTTGTGAAGTAGCTGCTGGTCATGCGTTGCCAAGAGTATCCCGATAAAATGTCCCACGTATTCTATGGGATTTAGGTCTGAATATCATGCAGGCCAAACCATACAGCGAATATCTTTGCTCTCTAAAAGCTCTGCATCAGCTACTGTACTATGAGGGGTAGCGCTGTCATCCATAAAGAGGAAGGACAAACAGCACTTTCAAATAGACGCCCGTTAGACAAGTGAACCTCGGTAAAATAGCGAACACTAGTGGCCGAACCCTGCTTCGAAGGCAGTGGAGTGACGGTCAATGTAGTTAACAACCTCGTGCTAACCACAACCAATCAACTCCAGCACCTCAAAACTGTTCATTAGGTTGATGTTGGAGGGTTGTTTGCTTATTCCCTGCTCGCTCCAGAATCCCTCGTCAAACAAAATCGACTCTCATCCGTAAAGATCACTTGATCTCACTACTGTTGTATCCAGTTCTTGTGTTCCTGGAAACACAGAAACCAGTATCTCCGATTAATAGGCTTTAATGAAATACACCAAATTGATCATTGTGCATGTCGATCATGTTTCTGCAGCATCCCGGTTAGTAGTTTCAGTAATCTGTTTCATGCTCCTTGCAATTTCTTCCTTCGTTTGCGGCCTGTTTCTTCTTACTAATAGAACAACCTACCTCCTACATACCTAGTAGAACCTCCTATCTGCAATATTCTCTAAGCTCGTGTAGGATGTTGTGAGCAATCTCCACCTCCTCCGCCACTGTCGTCACACTTCGATCTTCTAACTTCCCAAAGACGCGACCTCAGGTAAAATCCTCGAGATGACAACTTCTGGACTATCTGTTGGCCATATCCCATGATAACAGCAACTCGATGTTGTTGAGATCATTACCGAGTAATAGGTTTCATCAAATAGCAGTCACCAATAAGCTTTGCACTTTTTCGATGCTCCTTCGCCTATGTCATGTGCCATGTATACTCATGCCCTATTGTACCGTTCTCAAATGCATATCCTGATTGATCTTTTGGTCTGTTCTGTTGCTTTGATCCGCTTTTATGATAATTAATCCATTTCGTTCTTATTTTTTGTCACCCAGAGTGTTATGTTCCATTTCAAATGAAAGCAAAATTTAAATAGGTATGCAGAATTAAAATTTATCCATTATAGAAATAAAAATTCGATTTATAAGTTTATTCAAAATTAAAAGGAAATTAGAAAGGAATTCAAGAAATTAATTATTAACTTAAATTAGCCACGAAGGTAGTAGGCGACATATTTAAAATAAAATATTACAGATGATTTCTTGGACAAGAACTACTGATAGTAAAATAATAGCAGTACATACAATGCTTGCTAAATTTTTAAGATTGGCTTTGTACCGAAAAATTACTTAGGTTTTTTTTACGTAAATTTAAATTTCTTACGTTATACAGAATAAGTTTCCCTAAGAAGAAATATTTTTTGTCTCATGATAATCCTTCATATTAAGCGTTCTTTTTCAAAAATTTTGCAAACAATTTTTCTGCATTTTTATTCTATCAAAATATAAATACATGTAGAAAATGTAGTGTGCTTTTGCATGACATAATTTTATAACATTTCAGATTTTGGAATATAATCGTTTTGGTCTAACATCATACTTTCCCAATATTTTTTACTCGCTTAAAAAATAAATATTTCTTTACACTCTTACTTTTGTTCCTTTAATTAGACTTTTATAAGTGCAAAAGTTAAATTTTATTTATTTTCTTCCTGCAGGAAAAGATTTGGTCCTTATGGGTTAGTTTATGGGTAAATCTATAAGCTTGTTCTTATGGGTAATTAATGGACATCTGTACATAGGCAACATCCTACATATTTCTAATTAATACTTGAAATAATTTTTTTTGTTAGTAAATATATTTTACTTTCTGGCTATTAATATTTTTTTCAAATTCTTTCAAGAATACATTTGGAACTTCTACAGCAAATTACTTATCAACAAAAAAATATATTTATTAATTATGTTGGAAAGCATTTGGTTTTGGAAGCGTATTACAAACATAATAATATTCTGACTTGCGCGAACACGAAATTATGCAAATATTCTTTTCTGCCCTTTTCTTAATCTATTCTGCTATTATTTTTGCTTTACTGAATGAATTCTAGAGTTTTACTGCAAAAGCCAATTTGTGTTCCAACTAATTTATATGTTCTAAGAGTTCATCATTAAAAAAAACTTGAGCTCATCTTTTATTATTCTCAGCTACAACTCAGATTATTTATTGTTTATTACTAATATTTTTTTATTAATTGCCGTCAGATGTGTTTATTTATTTATTTTTTCAAATTTGACACATAAATGCCATTTATTCTAGTGTATTTTGATGGCGTAAAATCTTTAATGTGATTATTATTTTTTATTTTTATTTTTCAAACATGTTTGTTAAATTATACATTTTTCCTCAGAATAAAACTAAAAAATTCTAGAATTTATTACAGAAAAATCATCAAATTTATGGAATATTTTAAGTAGATGGAAAATTACAGAAGTGTTGTTGTTGTTTCTCATCCCACTTGGCTGGCCAAGCCCACGAGCCCATACATACTCATGAATGAAGGGGAAGGAAGCAGCTTCTGTTGTGATGGAGCACCCGTAGGTAGAAGTCTGAATTTGGCTCCGTGACGCTCTTACAGTCATAGGAGACCAGGACCTATGACTTAAAGTGGATTCCGAACCACTACAAACACCTATGGCACCGCCGGGATTCGAACCCGAAACCTGTGGCACAGAGCGCCAGAACGCTAGACACTCGTCCATTTGGGTCCCAAATGTGTGAATGCCAACGGCACGCGGTGTTCCCAGGTGGTCACCCACCCAAGTACTGACCGCGCCCAATGATGCTTGACTTCATTTCAGAAGTACTTGGTATATTCATTACAGAAGTAGAAAGTTATAGAGGGTAGTCTGTAGAAGGAACTACAATTTTCTTAATATATTTTCTTTAAATTATGATTTTGCAAGTCTTTGGACCAAAAGAAGGAGAATATATATTTATATTTAAAACTGCCCATCGACTTACACGGATTCACCTTAAATGATTTTCATTGGTCATTCTTATTGTATTACTGTATATATATATATTTATTTATTTATGAAATATGGGATTTGCCTACGTAATGCAAAGAGAATTATTTAATTTTAAGTCAACAATTTCATTTGAATTTGAATTTTATTGGCTAATTTCATTAATCTTCCCTTTTAAATTAAAATTACAGCATGAATGGTTAAAAAAGAATTGCTTTCAGTAATCAGTTAAGTGTTAATAATCAACATTGTTTTCCCCGTTTTACACCTTCACAATTTTAATGATTGGATCATAATTCCCTAAACGTATGAACTTTTGTATTCTATCGAGCGTAATTCCCTAAACATGGTAATACTGATCATAATTCCCTAAACGTAGGAACTTTTGTATTCTACTAATCGTAGTTCTCTAAACATAGGATCTTTTGTATTCTACTGATCGTAATACCTTAAACGTAGGATCTTCTGCATTGTATTGATCGTAAATTTTCTAAACATAGGAACTATTATATTTTATCCAATGAGTTGTGTCATATCTGGTAATAAATAAATATCCCATGACGCTACGTAGTCAAATACGAGTAAAAATAAATTGGAAAGGGATTTAAAAGTTCATTTTTCTTTCTGCCTAAAAGAAACTTATTGCAGTAAGAAAGATTTTAAAAAATAATAATCGAATAATGACAAATAAACAACTTAAGAAGCATTTATTTATAATTTATCGCATATTATTCATATTCAGCAAGGCTAACTTTCTAAAAGAATTTTGAAACTATGCGATTATTTTATATATGTGATTTTCTACAGCCTGTAAAAGAATTTGTATAGTTTCCCATAAAAATGAAATGTGAGTGAATTCAATAAATTATCAACTTAGAATTATAAGACATTATAGGATAATAAAAGATTCTGTGAATCGTTTTGAAAAATAATAATAGCACAAACTAAATTTTATGATCTAGATTAACCATTTAAATTGCGATCTTGAATTTGACTACCACCATTCAAGCAATTTAAAAGACATTTTGAAGTGTTGGAATTCTAAACTCAAATAGATAATCCTATGGGATAATATTAATTAAATTCATTCCTTAATTATTTGAAGTAAGATACCAGATGATTTCAAAAGGCTTTTAAGACATTTAAACCAGTTTGAATGGCTGGAAAACTGAAAGAAAAGGACAAAACAGCATATTGTTATGGCGCAATACTTAATCACTGCTATTTCAAAACTTCTGGTTTTTGGACTTTTCTGACATCTGCACGTTAAATGCTGTCTGTTTATGGGCTCTTGAGATTAATTGCACGCATTTTATCGTATTTGAAATCGTAGTAAATGGCATGGAGTCGATTCGAAAGTTTGTCATTTTCAATTAGTTTTTAGTCTGCCGTGAAACTCTTAAACGTTTTCAATTAACTTGCATCTTGAAAATTTCTTAATCGATTCTTTAATGAATTCCTTAAAATTCTTGCCTTTATAATTAACTAATCTTCTGGAAATGTCGAAAATTTTATAACTTGATTTAATATTAAAGTATTTCATATATTTTAATCTGGAAATCTTGGGATAAATTAGACGCATTTAAATGAAATATTTGCTTAATATCATGATCCCTGAAATACGAAAATGCTATATAAAATTAAACAGCCTTATCTTTAAATTTTAAAAGGGAAAGATAAACATGTAGGCAGGTAAATTATTCCACTGAAATGGAGAGTTGATATTTCTCATCATTTTTAGATTTCATTACAAATTGCGCTATCACACAGTAGGTGCAACGTAGCAAGTATCCCATGAATCAACCTGGGTAATACTGTAACTGCTATACATCTGTTGCAAAAACTACTTTTCAGGCAATGTGCTCAGAATTCATAATAACAAACTTTTAGCATTCAAAAAAATTGAAGTTGACTAATTGAAATAATAAATTTGTTATATAAAATTCATATACTCGAAGTCGAACAATTTTAAATATAATTATTTTGAAACAAAAAAAAAATGTAACAATAATACGGCAGTCTCTCATTTTTTGCACTAGGAAAATTAACTATTTGTATTACCTTTCTTTTTCAGATTTTAAAGCTCTTTAAAAAGAAAAAAAAATATATTTTCACGTTTTTTCCTTCAATTAAGCATTAAAGTCTTCTTTAAAAACTCAAATACAATTGCTGATTTTTTTAAAAAAATTTCATATATTTTGCAATTTTTTTTTTACTAGCCAAACGAGTATCCAATTTAAGTGTTCTTTTTATTGTAGATACAATAAACTCCTCCGTTGTTATTAATTATAATTATATATTGTTATTTGTAAATAACAATACAACCAAAAAATTTTTTAATTAATCAGTGTTTTTAAAAATACATAATTACAAAATATAAAACGTTGTAATATTTTTTTTTTCTTGTTTAAATCCCAAGGAAAATCTTAAGTCGAAGTTTTATTAGAATACATAAAAGATTTTAGAAAAAAAATTAAAAAATTTTTTTCTCTGAAATCAGTATATTTTTATTTAGCGCTAATTGAAAATCGCAAGGAGATATTAATTAATTATTTTTTAAAGTTAATAACATATTTTTTTCTTATTTAGGCTTAATTTCTGATTGATCTTTAGTTATTTATTGTTAATCTTTATACAATTCTTTTTTCTTCATGTTTTAGATTTGGTTTCCTTACATCCTTTTTTGAAGAAAAATTGTTCTTACATTGTTTTTTAAAATTGTTTGTTAAAATAAAAATAATATTCATATTATGATGAATAAATCTTTTAGTTTGCTGAATATGGTAAAAAATTATTTTTATTTAAAAATAATTTTAATTATTCACTATAATGGATAAAAGGTAAAAATAAAAAGATAAAAATAAAATATTTATGATAAAAGAAGGTATTTAATTATTGAAGATATTATTATAAAAGGACATTTTAATCTTTCTAATAAAATTTTCTCACAGCTACAAAACTAAAAAAAAAAAAAAATTTTATACATTAATCAATTTAAAAAAAATTAAATTTGAATGTGTTTCGTAATATTAAAGATTAAATTAAGATGAATATATAAAAAAAAACTGAATTAACTTTAATACATTACGACAAACAACAACTATTATTAGAAATTACTTAAATTAATAGAGCCATTTAAGTAATTTCTAATAATAGTTGTTATAATTACTGCTTAAACTTGGAAATAGTGCATATTAAGATAACACAATATGAATTATTATTATTTTTTTTAATGCAGCTGGCAAACACCTAGACAGTTATCTTCGACGCCTTAAGGCAAGCACTGCACCGACGTTACTCACTTAGCACTACCCAGCAGATGCGCGTAGCTTGAAGATAAGCTACGGACGCGGAGTGTCAATACCCCCTGCAACGCTCTACTCTGTTAGAGAGGGACTTACGTTTTAAAGTGGATTCCGAACCACTACAGACACCCCTGGAACCGCCGGGACACGAACTCGGAACTTGTGTACCGAGCGCCAGAGCGCTAGCCGCTTGGCCATTCAGGCAACGAATATGAATTATTAATAAGGTTAAATAGAAATTTATAATCTTTTTTCATTTCCAAACTTAAAAAATAGATTTATTTATTACTTCCATCTTCGTCGCTAAATTGCAACTGAACAATGGTTCTTAATGGAGCTCATAAGCCAGACCTATAAATATGCATATGTAGTGTGCAGGTTGGACAACCAGATTGTAACTGGGTGTGGTTGGGTTGAGATATAAAAAGCACAATTTTTTAAACTCACAGCTTTATTGACACATACACAACCACCAAACACATACAATATTTAACACATTTGAAGACATATAATTATGGATTCGTGGAAGGATTCAACTTCCAAGTCAAAATGCCGATGCTCAGGTACGCATAGGGTGCGCGAAATATACTTCCACTCCGGGTGAGAGTCTGCAGGCCGAATAATACCAGGATTGTGCTGAATGTATTTCCTCTCAGGGTGAGAGACTGTAAACTAAACGTTTCTTTCAGAGGAAGTACAGTGCAGGTTGCGCTGTACTTCCTCTCGCGTGACAATCTCGAGGCTTACTAACATTTCTCTTGAACCATTTCTCACAGGGGGAGCTCTTGCTGGTGCATAGAAGGAAGCACTGTTACACATAAAAACTTTAAGCAAATAACATTACTTATTATAAAAGCAAATAATAAAAAAATAATAATAAATACTGAAATTTTTATTTATACATTGCATCTTCAAATAAATTTGTATTCTAGTATCTTAGACTCATCAGAAAAATTATAAATACACTTGAAATTCTGAAGCTGTTTTTTATATGTTTTTCGTCCTAATGTTTATTTATAAAGCATTTTCCTTTAAAACAGTCTTAGTTAAATATGAAGAATTCTGCTTATTATTTATTTCTTGAGATATAAAAAATTAACTTCAAACAATATTAGCTGCACGATAAATTCTTATTTAAATTAACCAGATAAGAATATATTTTTCCGTTTAGGTTTCCGTTTCCCTTTACTTACAAAAATTTAATTTAAGAATCTACTTATATCATTATTAAATGGATTATCGAAATTTTATCCTATTCCTTTGCATATAAAATTTTGTATTAAGTATACACGAAATGCGGTAAAGCTCATTTTATTGTTTGCATAATTTGATTTATTTTGAATCCATTTAGATATTAAGCTTTGAATTCAAAATAGAATTTTTCAGGGACAATAAATGTAATTGAATTTATGAATCTATTCAGAGAAAGCTAATTTCAACGTTAAAATAATTTAAATGAATTCACTGCTTCTAAAACATTTTATTAAATTGCGTATGAAAGAATCGATATAGGGGGAAGGAAAATACTAAATTAATATTTTTATGCTACTTTAAAAATACGTTTATATATATATTTAAAATATTCAAGTAATTAATAGTAGTGAGAAATTCATTTATTAAGTTAGTTCTATTAGTATCCTTTTTAGTATAATAAAAATCAATCCTACATAATTGAATGAATATTTTTATTCATTTAATTATTCCTTTAACTATTAATACTTTATTAGCAAATAACTTTAAAAAAAATTATTTCATTTTTAAACTGTTACTTCATATAAAATATTAATGGAATGGATTACTTTATAATATTTCATATCGATTGAGATGAGATGGATGGTTTTAATAGTAGAGTAATCCAGTCAGAAGTGAAGCAAATTAAAAGTCCTGCCTTCCCTCTTCAGCGACACAAAGCCAGACTTCTACCTACAGGTGTTCCATCACAACAGAAGCTGCCCTTCCCTTTTCTTCTTCCATGAAACTAGTTCGCGAACTTGCTCTAAATATTATTGTCGATCAAGTTGCTAAGAAACAACAAGCCTAATGTAAAAGTTACATGCACATGACATGCAGATCAAGATAAATCTGAAAGCTGGAAAGCTTTTCCGTTAAGCTCGAAGGGGAGATTGATACCAAATACCCTGCCTGGCGAGTGTTAAAAATTATGGTTGCAGTATATCATCCTACCCCTTGTTGAACCCTGAATAATGATGAATCTGCTACATATTTACTATTACTCATGATTTCGTTTAGTTTTCGGGAAGTAAAAAAAAAATCCAAAAGTACTATTAATAATTAAAATTTGTTTATTTTTAAATTAATTTACTTAATTAAAGAATTTTTAAGTTTACTTATTTAAAATGTATTTATTTTTTATTAAAATTTGATTATTTATTTAAAATTTATTTATTTTTTATTAAAATTTGATTATTTATTTAAAATTTGATTATTTATTTAAAATTTATTTATTTATTTTATTAATTAATTTATCGATTACGATTAATATTAACAATCTAAAAATGTGTATCTTTTAATAATATTTTCAGTATTTTTTTTTTAAATATTCTTATTTTTAATTTATAATTAAATTACGTAATTTTCAAAAACAGATTCAGTAATTTCTGCTATGAAATATGACTCCAATTAAAATTTACAACACGGACATAAATTTAAGTAACTTTAAAAAATGGGTTTCTTTTTATTTATAATTAATTATACGCTGAAAACTCCTATTAATAAACTTTTAAATAAATTTACGAACAATATCCAATTTGCTCTCTAACTTATTCATTTTCTTTTAACCAAATAATGAATTCGTGAACTAGAACTTTGATCTCTAAGATTAATATTATTATTTTTTAACAATTTTAAAAAGTGTAATTTCAGCATGATGCTTAAAATATCGATAACCAATTCAATGTTCCTGCCCTGAGTGGTAATGTTGTGTGGAAAACCATTTCTCCTCCCTGCTATAATTCATTTCAAAGATTATCGATAAGATGAATTTTTCAGTTTTATTGATATCTAATATATAAAGCCCTAAAATATAGAGAGCGAACTAATGGATAGTAAAATAGGACGTAACTGAAAACATTTTTAAAATGGAAAAATAACTGCTAGCCTTTGTGAAAGAGGAAAACAATGTGAAAATACTTTCAGTTTAAGAATACTAATGAACTTCAGTATAAAAGGACGCATTAGTTGGCTGGTTATTAGAAAATGCACATTTATAAATATATATGTATAATTCATGAATAGCCCTATAGGAGTAAGATGTTTATATTTTGTGCATAATTTTATGAAAAGTATATGAATATGGACGGTAAGTGCAATGCATTAGATAGAATCAATGGTTCAGGTATTGCATTCAATGCAGGTATGCATTAACTTTGAAACTAAAAGCTGCATAGAGATCTAACTCAAGAATTTAAGAATGAAATCAGTTGCTCATCCATTCAACTAATAGAGAAACTGAAATGGTTAAATGGACTCAGTTTTGATGGTTTTGTGGTCAAACACATGAATGATTTGCAAATGGAACTTAAAAGATATCACAGGAAAAGAAAAATTTGTGAAGGTTTCAGATTGTATCTATTTTGGTCTCAGCGATTTTCAATTAACAAAATTTATCACTGAAGGTTTAAAATTATTATTTTTTTTACAGATTATAAGAAAATTTGATTAAAAATAGATCATGCATTTGTCATTATTTAACTGTCTTATGGTTTCAGATTTAATTTTATCGTGATAAAATTCTACTAGCAAAATATTATTTATTTATTTTGTTAAACAGCAGTGGGCTTCAAAGTCCACTTATGTATTCCATGCATAACCCCCAATAGGCGCGGCGTAATGTCTAGCACTCTGACAATAGGTACCATAGGCTTCAGGTTCGAATCCTGGAAAGGGCATGGATGCTTGTTAGTGGTTCAGAATCCACGTTAAACTTTAAGTCTCAGCCTAATTAGCCTAAAGGGTGCACAAAATGACAGTAAAGCGCCAAACCAAACCCCTTGTTGCACCCTGGGTCATGATGAATTTGCTATGTATTTACCATTATAGTGTCTAATGAATTCATTTCCGTTTTTGAGCAAAAAACAACCAGTAAATATTAAAAAATAAATATTTTTATTCATTTTTTAATATATTCATTTATTTAAAATTAATTAATTTATTTATTTTATGTATTTATTTCATTTATTTATTTTATATATGTATTTAATTTATTTTTTATTTATTTTATATATTTATTTAATTAATTAATTTATGAATTAAATTATCGATTATAAATAATATTAATAATCGATAATTAATCGCTCTAAAAATATTGTCGGTAATTAATATTGTCAGCATTTTTTTTCTTAAATACTATAATTTTGAATTCACAATTAAATTAAGTAATTTTTAACCTTTTTATTCACTACAAATTCAATAAATTTTTCTATAGAATGTGGCTCAAATTGAAATTAACAACACACATACACAGGTATAATTTTAAATAAGTTAAAAATTGACTTTAATTTGATTTGTAATTATTCATTAAAAACTCCTAATAATAAATTTTTAAATAAATTTATTGAATAATATCCAATTTACCTCTAACTTATTTATTTTCTTTAACCAAATAATAAGTTCGTAAACTAGAACTTTGATCTGTAAGATTATTATTATTTTTTTCTTTTACAAACTATTTTGAAAACTGTATTTTCAGCATGATGCTTAATGTATCGATAACCAATTCAATGTTTCTGCCCTGAGTGGTAATGTTGTGTGGAAAGTCCTTTCTCCTCTATGCGATAATTCATTTCAAAGATTATCGATAAGAGGAATTTTTCAGTTTTATTGATATCTAATGCAAAGCCCAAAAATACAGAATGCGAACTAATGGATGGTAAAAAGGGATGCAACTGAAAACGTTTTTAAAATGGAAAAATAACTGCTTTGTGCCTCAGTAAAAGAGCATCATAATGTGAAAATACTTTCAGTTTAAGAATACGGATGAATTTCTGCATAAAGGGATGCTTCAATTGGTTGGTTATTAGAAAATGTGCATTTATAACTATATATGTATAATTCATGAATAGCACTATAGGAGTAAGATGTTTATATTTTGTGCATACCTTTATGATATGAATATGGAGGGTAAGTGCAATGCATTAAACAGAATCAATGGTTCAGGTACTGTTTTCAAAGCAGGTGTGCATTAACTTTGAAACTAAAAGTTCCATAGAGAGCCTCACTGAAAAATTGAAGAATGAAATGAGCTGCATATCCATTCAACTAATAGAGAAAAGGAAATGGTTAAATGGACTCGGCTTTGGGGGTTTTGTGGTCAAGCACATGAATGATTTGTAAATGGATCTTACTTAAAATAAATCATAGAGGAAGAAAATAGGTGGGTATTTCACTTTCCATCAATTTTGGTCTTAGAAGTTCTCAATTAACGAAATTTATATCTGAATATTTAAAATTATTTTTTTTTTATAAATTATAAGCTAATTTGATTAATATATCATACCTTTTGCCATTATACGAGTACAACTACTTATGGTATATGATTAAATATTTAACTGCTTATGATGATGCTTTAACTGCGTATAACTGCTTATGATTTATGATTTAATATTTTTATCATCATAAAAATCGACTAGCCAAACATTATTTATTTTGTAAACATCAGTGGGTTTCAAAGTCTTCTTATGTATGCCGTCCATAACCCCAATAAGGGCGGTTGATGACTAGCACTCTGGCAACTGCTGGCAAGCCTTCAAGTCTGTGTCTTGGAGGAGCTATGGATGCTTGTTGGTGGTTCGAAATCCACGTTAAACTGTATGTCCCAGTCTAATTAGCCTAAGTGTGTACAAAATGATCGTAAAGAGACACACCAAATCCCTTGTTGCAACCTGAGTAGTGCTAATGTAATTTGTAACACATGTAATAGCGTTCGTATGTGTATACATATACGTATCTGTAACGTACGTATGTGTATACGTATACGTATCTGTAACGTACGTATGTGTATACATATATGTATCTGTAACGTACGTATGTGTATACGTATACGTATCTGTAACGTACGTATGTGTAACGTATAATGCAATTTGCTACGTATTCACCACAAAAGTGTTGAATAAAATCAGTTCCGATTTCGCTCAGAAAACAATCGATAAATATTAATAAATAGTTTTTTTATTAAATTTTGTAATGTATTAATTTATCCAAAGTTTATTTATTTATATTATCTATTCATTTAATTAATTTAATAATTAAATTATCGATTATAAATAATATTAATAATTGATAAATAATCTAAAAGTATTGCCTATAAATAATATTTTCAGTTTTTTTTTTTTTTTTCGTAAATATTCTAATTTTGGATTTGTAATTAGATTAAGTGAGTTTCAACAACAAACTCAATAAACTTTGGTATAGAATATGGCTCAAATTGAAATTAACAACAAAGGTGTATAAGTTCAAATAAGTTAAAAAAAAGTTTTATTTTCATTTATAATTGTTCACTAAAAATCCTAGCAATAATTTTTTTTTTTTTAAATTTATGAAGAATATCCAATTTATCTCTTATTTATTTTCTTTAACCAAATAATGAGTTCGTAAACCATAACTTTGATCTCTAAGATTACTATTTTCTCTTTTATCAAACTATTTTGAAAACTGTATTTTCAGCACAATGCTTAAAATATCGATAAACAATTCAATGTTTCTGCCCTTAGTAGCAATGTTGTGTGGGAAACCTTTCTCCTCTATGCGATAATTCATTTCAAAGATTATCGATAGGATGTATTTTTCAGTTTTATTGATATCTAATATATAAAGCCCAAAAACATAGATAGCGAACTAATGGATAGTAAAATGGGATGCAAACTGAAAACATTTTTAAAATGGAAAAATAACTGCTTTGTGCCTTAGTAAAAGAGCAGCATAATGTGAAAATACTTTCAGTTTAAGAATACGGATGAACTTCAGCATGAAAGGATGCATTAATTGGTTGGGTATTGGAAAATGCACATTTATAAATATATATGTATAATTCATGAATAGTCCTCTAGGAGTAAGATGTTTAGATTTTGTGCATACTTTTATCATAAGTATATGAATATGGAAGGTAAGTGCAATGCATTAGAGTGAATCAATGGTTCAAGTATTGCTTTCAATGCAGGTATACATTAACTTTGAAACTAAAAGCTGCATAGAGAACTCACTCAAGAATTTAAGAATAAAACTAGTTCCATATCCATTCAACTCATACAGAAAATGAAATGGTTAAATGGACTCAGCTTTGGGGTTTTGTGGTCAAACACATGAATAATTTGTAAATGGAACTTAAATTAAAAGGAATAACAGAGATAGAAAAGTGTGTTAATGTTTCACATTGTGTCTATTTTGGTCTTATTAACAAAATTTTTGATTGAAGGTTAAAAGAAGGTTGAAGGTTTATTATATTTTTACTAATTATGAGCAAATTTGATTAAAAATATACTATACAATTTGTCATTATATAAGTCACAATTCAGATTTAATTTGATCATCGCAAACTTCTACTAGCTAAATATTATTTATTTTATTAAACATCAGTGGGCTTCGAAGTCCACTTTTGTATGCCTTGACACAGGAAAGCGTTGAGGTTAAGAACATTGTCTTACAGGAGACGTTTAGGGATAACTGCCCAGCATTTGCTTGTCGTATGAGAGAAAATTCGATACATTTTATTAATGATTAAAGATTTAATTTTTATGGTGATAAAAGTCTACTAACAAAATATTATTTATTCATTTTGTTAAACACCAGTGGACCTTTATTTATGCCTTACACAACCCACAGGAAGGTGATGAAGGGTAAGGACAGTGTCTTCCAGGAGACGTTTAGGGGTAAATGCCAAGCATTTGCGTATTGTATGAGAGAAAATTCGCATAAATCGAGGCAGATATCCTGCCTTGCTATTGTATATATATCATCATTACCAGTGGCGCAACAACCCCAAGATGGGCAAAGATCGTTTTCCCATTGGCAGATGTCGAAACATGAGATGTTTTTTTCTTTTTACGGGGTAGGGTTGTCAGTACTACGCCCAACAATCACATTAGACTGGGACCTACGGATTAAAGTTGATTCCGAACCACTACAAACATCCATGGCACGGCACGAAGCCAAAATCTGTGGCACCGAGTTTCACAGAACTGATCAGTCGGCCATCAGGCCACATTGTGTAATATATATATATATATATATATATATATATAGGTTATTATACCGGGGCCTACAGTTTAGAGGGGATTCCAAACCACTACCCAACATCCATGCTACTGCCAAGATTCGAATCTGAAATCTACGGTACCAAACGCCAGAGCGCTAGCCAATTGGCCATCAGGCCGCAAGCGAGATGTAAGATGCTCTATATATGTTGTCACAAACACTATTCTAGTCTTTTTATTTCTGAAGGCCTTGACAGACACCAGCGGGTTTGAACCTGAGCCTTCACAAACGCTAAGTGTCACTTTACTTGTGGACTACAAATAGTTCAACAATATTATTTAGTGTTTTTATTGAATATAAAATTATACCCATCATAAAATAATTCTTATAAAATTTATAATCTACGCCAATACTGAAAAATCTGTTGTTGCAAAAATTACATACTTTTTCATTTGCTAATATGCAATGTATATAATTGATAATATAAGCTAAAATATATAACTGAGGCCTGATGTCCGAGTGACTAGCCCTCTGTGCCACAGGTTTTAGGTTTGAGTCCCTGCAGTGTCATAGATGTTTATAGTGGTTCAGAATCCACTTTAAACAGTAGATCCCGTTCTAATATGACTGTTGGGTTAGTGCTGACAACCCTACCCTGTAAAAAATAAAAATCTCCTCTCTCGAAATCTGTCAGAAGGCAGATGGCCTTGGCCCACCATGGGGCTGTTGCCCCAATGAAGGAAGAGAAGCATATATAATTATATTTTTAAGTAAAAAAATGTTTCTTTGCAAATACAACTAACCAACAAGAACAACAAAATAGAATCCATATTTAAATCAGTTACAGAAAATTATCTAAATTAATTTTAGAACAAATAATTCCCAAACATAAACACAACATTTGTGCAATTAATAACAGAAATTTCACGGTAAATCGGAACATACTGAAAATGACCGCTTCAAACATTGGTAGTTGATTATGATTAGTTAAGCGTCCAACTGTGTCTATGCATGATCTGAATACTGATTTTGTTACAGCATTAACTAGTAGTGAACAATACATATTTTAGCTAATAAGAATTACAGATGAGGTAATCCAGCTAAAATTCCCACAATCGCCTCTGGGTTGATAGATGTGTTAGTTCAGAGTAATTTGATCTAAAATCCACCGATTCATTTATCTTCTCCATGTGGATCGATTCATGTTTGCTTTATAGAAAATAGCACTATTGTACATGGGTTAGTAAAAATTGTCTCTATTGAATAGGGGTTGATATTTCAGAAGAAACACATTTAATATGCAACTGTCAATTTAAGTTTTAATGTCAATTTTTATATAATTTCATAAATTATTTAACTGTATTTTGATCGAGGAGTTAGAAGAGTTTAAATATTTTTTAATCATTTTATTAGGCTATTAGATAAATATATAAATACTAATTACGTCCAAATTAAAAGTACTTATAGTTCTCTAATAATTCTATCAGTTGATGCATTACTTTATAATTTATAAACTTTAATAAACCTGATAGCATCTAACATGCTATACTTTTTCTGTGTTCCAGTATACTAACTCTAGGTTTCGTGGAATTTACAAAAATTCGTCAGATTTAAGACAGCGTTTACAATATCAGTAAGGATCCACCATGCATTCCCATAAAAGGTACAACTTTAAAATGAAAGTTAATAGATCTTTCTTTTAAGGACAGGTTGACTCTTAAGTTAGATTTTGGACTTTGCACGTTTTTTTTTTTCGTCCGTCAGTATTTGAAACCAATAATGGCAGAGGGAGAAAGAAAAAAGGGAGTGTGCGAGTCGAGAGAAAAATTCCAAGCAGGAAGGAGGGTACAAAGACCCTTAAACGAACTGGCTTTTAAGATGATTTTGTAAATATTTTTATATAATTTTATTTTGTGTGTTATGTGCGGCTGTTGTGCAGTGTTGTCTTAGTAAATTTTAATAAATATGGCAGATAAACATCGCTTAAATATTTTAAGAAATAATTTAATTTCTATCCGTGAACAATTGTAAATCAAAAGCTCACGTATATCCGGCCCTAACTGTTACTTTATCTGTCAGTAAACTATTAGACGTTGCAATAGCTGGTATAATTAATCTTATCAGTTTACAATGTATGGAAATAATTAGAAAAAATCTTAAAATCTTAAATCTTAAATTCACTTAATCTATTTCAGTTTAAGTGATTACGATGGAGGTTCTAGTTTTTTTAAACTAAAGATAAAAATTTGATTCAATCCTTATGAGCATCTAAGAACTTTCAAATTGTTTGCATAGATTAAAACTGGGTTAATCATGAAAATAAATATTTTTTAGAAATTCTGACAATTGTTACGGAAGAATGATTTAAAAAAAATTGTACAGAATGTAAATAGATAATTAAAAAATCTTATGATTAGAGCTGAAATAGTAAAAAATGTGATTTTTGGTTTGGTAAATACGTCATCGATGTGAGGTTTTGTTATTGTTATCGTAGAACATCTGTGGACTTCGTGTTCTTGCTTTGTATGTCATGAACAGGACTACCTGGTGGAAATTTTCCTGTTTTTTTCCCATACGATACACAAATGTTGGGTAGTTTTCTGTTAAAAATTTTCACGGAAGGCACTGCCCTCCTTCTTTAGCACACAGAGCCAATTTAGTCTTTTAGCTATGGGTGCTCCTTTGCAACAGAAACAGCCCACCTTCCCTCCTACCATGAGACCACATGGATTCATGGATTTAGTCTATATGTTACTGTGTACCAAATGGAATAACAACAACATCAAACCACGAACAATCCACCGATAGGGGACGACATTGCTTTCCGGAAAGGGTTATAAGGGAAATGCTCCTTATTTGTGTTACGTCTTCCTATTGTCGCCGTAAAGCTTCCACCCGATAACGCGGAACACGCTCAACATGCGATATCAGAATCACCATCGAGTCTCCTTAATTCTAAAAGAAATGACTACAATGAATACCGCCAAAGGATTAAACTTGCTCCCACTTGCTATCTGCGCACGCGCATCGTTTTAATCACAAGAGATAACTGAATTTGATGCAATATAAGGGTTGACATTTATTCAGCAATTTAAGCAATGGCATTACACAGTAATAACACTGCAATAGCAATACATAGTAATAACACTCCATTACTCCAGTCCATAAACCAGGCACAAATCCTTCTTTACCAGTCAACTACAGGCCAATTTCACTCCTTAGTAACCTCAGCAAGATTTACGAATTCGCGATCTTAAATCGGATTAAAGAATTTTGTGACAACAGCAATATTTTAATCCCCGAACAATTCGGCTTCAGAAAAAACTTAACACCACACATCAGCTGTTCAGGGTCACTGAGTTAATAAATCATGGCTTCAGCAAACGAAGTTTAACCGGTGTACTATTTCTTGGCATCGCGAAAGCGTTTGACAAGATTTGGCATACCGGTCTAATCTTCAAACTCAAAAAACTAAATTTCCCTCTTCCGCTCACTCTGGCTATTAAATCTTTTCTTGAAAATCGTTCGTTTCAAACTAAAGTCAATAATACTACATCTACTACGCGTACAATGGAATGTGGCCTCCCGCAAGGATCCTTATTATCACCGCTTCTTTTTAATATCTACGTGAATGACTTCCCGCGAGACGAAAATATTCTCACAGCTATGTACGCAGACGATACCGCAATCATTACACAGCACTTCCACGAATACACTCTCTATTTTAGACTTCAATCTTTTGTCCATAGGCTACAAACTTGGTTCTGCTTATGGAAAATCAAAGTTAATACCAGCAAATGTGAGTTCTCATCTTTCACCGCAAAAGAACCACTCCAAATGTTCATCAAATTCTTATCTTTAACGAACCAGTGCCTTTTGTAACTGAGTACAAATACCTTGGTCTCATACTGGACCGCCGCCTTACATTTCAAAAACACATTCATTACATTATTTCTAAAGCTAATAAAGCCAAATTCACAATTGCACCTTTAATTTTCAGGAAAAGCAAAATATCTCACAGAGGCAAACTAAATATTTACATCTCACTTATCCGACCTATACTGCTTTATGCGATTCCGGTCTGGATAAAATCAGCAATGATCCATTTGAAGCGACTGCAGGTCCTTCAAAATCAGTTCTTAATGACGATAACAGATGCGCCTTTTCATTATAACCGCCATCGTATTCACGACGAATTAAAAATTGATCCTATTCTAAACCTTGGCAAAAAGATTACCGAAAATTTCATTCTAAAAATTGATGCGTCTACAAATCCAACGCTGCTAAATCTCCCTTATTATGATCCGACCACGCGCCATGCGAAAAAACGCCCGCGTTCTATTTACTTTCAAGACTTCAGTTCATTCCCCGTGGCTAAAAGAATTCACTTTGACCCGGGGTGAAAAAGCTCTGTGCCAGACATTTCACTCTCTCGTTTTGATGCGAACTTCATTCTCCGATTCCAAAAAGAAGAACCCTTTTAGTTTAGAATCCCTTTCCACCACTGTAGTTTATTTTGATAGCTTCAGAATCGCTCTTTTCTTTCAAGGTCGGTAAAAACGCTGAACTTCGAAACGATATAGTTTTGGTTTGTTTATAACTCTGCCCTCCCCTTTCCTTTTCTCTTTCTCTTCAACCAGCCAGAAGTTTTCGTGGTTTCGTAACGGTTATTTTTTAACTCCTTTTAATTGCCACAGTTCTTATTTTTAAAAACTTTTGTGAACTATTATTTTAAATTTTATATTTACTAACCTTTTTACTACTGTAAATTCTCTCCAAGCGTGGGCTCGTTTAATATTCTTTCTTTAGCTCATCTTTTGGATTTAAAATTTGTTTTTTATAATAATTATTGATATGGAGGTACGGGAAATTCCCTGGTACTCCAACTAAACACCTACCGTTACGTTACGTTACGTAATAACACTCCAATAGCATTACACAGCAATAACACTGTAATAACATTATAGGAGCCATTATTATTTTTTAAATATCTTATAAATACCAATGGCTTAAAAACCTATTAATACTAATTAATTATTGATATGAATGGCTTATCTTATAAATACTAAATGCTTATAAAGATTTATTTATCATACTCTAACAATACATTTAAACATATTAATACCAGTTTTCCTAATTGTAAGAGGATCAGGCATTATCTGGATATTTCAGATGCCTTTGATGATTTCGACATTTTATATCAGAAGGCAAAATTTATAACTAATAACGTAAATAATATTCAATAGATGAACAGCTTAAAAAATAACTAATTTCTCTTTCTGCTTTGCTTTAAAAATTTATAAAATATATTCTTAATGTAAATAAAAAATATATTAAAAATAATTAAAATGGATTTAAAAATATTTATAACCTAGAATTTAGGAGAAAACTGTTAAATAAATGTAAAAAAGGAATCTTTATATTCTAAAAAAAGCGCAAATCTTCAATCATATTCCTATATTATTAAACAATCCAAATATTGGTTTCTTTTAATGGGTCAAGCATTTCAATTTTTTAATTGAATAACTTTTTACTTCGATTGTTAGAAAGCGCAATAAAGGGAAATTAAATAGGATTCATTTGAAAAAAAAAATCATCACGGTAACTTCACCGAGTGCTCTGACTTTATTGAAAGACTTGCCATTTGCTTCCAAACGAAACAGCCAGGTGCTTCTGGCAGATTCGGATTTAATGTTTCTTTTATGGGTCATTTAGCTTCAGTGGACGCTTCCTAATGCCCGTTGCTCAACACTTTTGCGAACAAATCGGGAAAACGGAGTGGCAGAACAGCCATCGTTATCTTTGGGGGATTTTGAATAGATGGAATCTAACATTGCGTGCAACAGTTTTTTGGGGGCGTCTAAATAATGGCATTTTTTTTTATTGAATTGATTAATAAAATATTTTTTCGGGGACGATTGAAGTCTTGCGAAATTTTGTTCTGAAAATTCGTTGGTTTTATACATATATAGAAAATATATTATTTATTATGTTAGAAAATATAAGGCCTGAATGGCCGAGTGGTTAGCGCTCTGGCAGTCGGTAAAACGGCTTTCGGGTTTGAGTCCCGGCGGTGCCATGAACGTTTTTAGTGCTCGGAATCTACTTGACAAAAAAAATCCTCAACGTTATACGATCATGTTAGACAGGAACCTATGGTTTAAACATGATCGTATAGCGTTAGGAGGTATTGTTACTCCGCGTCCGTAGCTTAACTTTAAGCTATAAGCAACTTCTGGGTAGTGCTAAGTGAGTAACGTCGGTGCAAAGCTTGGCTTAAGATATCGAAGACAATTGTCTAAGTGTTTGCCAGCTACATTGGAACAAAAAAATGTTACAAAATGTTTAAACATATCTTGTAAGTGAACCCATGCATCCCATAATTGCTATTTAACTTGTAAAAAACGAAAGATTTTGGAGCTTATGACGGAGAATCTGGTTTGCATCTTATTTTTCGACTGTGCAAAATCAGGAGCATTTCTCCTAAAAATCCTATCAGGTATAAAGTAATTTACATGAAGCCCAGACCATTTTATCCCTGAGTACCTCTTAACCCTGCATTATTTATAAAACTCAATATATATATATGTATATATATATATATTTGGTTTGGGATGATGGGATATTCAGCATCTTGCCTCGTGAGTCGGACTACCTAGTGGGAGTTTTCCGGGTTTTCTCTCATACGATAAGCAAATGCGGGGTAGTTTTCCCTATATGTCCTTCCGAAGGCACTGTCTCTTCGACAACACGGAGCCTAGTCAGGCTTCTACCTGCTCGTGCTCCTTCAGAACAGAAGCTCCCCCTCTTTCCCTCATTCCATGAGACCACACGGATTCACGGATTTGGTCTAGATTGCTGTCTACCTAGTGATAACAGAAAAAAAATATTATATTCTGTTAAAAAAGAAAAAAAAAACATTAACTAAAAAAATCAATTCGATTGCGAATCATCTTTTAATGATTCGCAATCAAATTGATTTTTTTTTATTTATTTATTATTTATTATTATTATTTTTTTCTTTTTAGTATTTTTAAGATTTATTTTAGGATTATAATCAAACTGCCCAACATTGAAAAAAAATGCTTTCAAAATGGGAAAATATCAGAGTTTCAACATGAACTTTCAAATCAAATATTGACTTATATGCTTCGCAATTGCTTAACGGATGTTTAATTAGAATTGCAATGACTACAGTTATCTTTGAAGGAGGATGCAATTGCGAAAGGAAAGGATTGTTATTGAAATGCTTTTTTATTTTCAAAGGAAAATCATACATTTTGATAAAAATGAACAATACTCAAAACATGTTTTTTAATGAAATATTCTTTCATTTTTCGTAGGTAAATGAATGTGGTGTATTATGGACAAGCACTCCACTGAGAGGATGCAGTGTATCCTGACGCAGTCGGCTTTATTCTGGCTCATCCATTCTCTTATACTTCTAGAAGTGTCACCGTAAGTCTCTCTATTTTGCATTTAAATTACCGTCGTTTAATTATCACATTTATATAATTTAGTTTATTATAATTTTGAAATTAAAAAATGTATGGCATTATGTCTTTGGTAATGGGCCTGATGGCTGAGTGGCTAGCGTTCTGGCGCTCAGTACCACAGGGTTCGAGTCCCGGTGGTGCCATGGATATTTGTAGTGATTCGGAATCAACTTTAAGCCGTAGGTCTCGGTCTAACATAATCGTAGACCTTTGTGGAGGTATTGTTACTTCGCGTCAGTGGCTTATCTTCAAGTTACACGCGCTCCCTGGGAAATGTAAAGAGAGTACGTCTGTGCAGCGCTTGCCTTAAGTCATCCAAGACCAAGCTGTCTAAGTGTTTGCCAGCTGCATTAGAACAAAAAAAATTTTTTGGCAATCAATACGATATTTTTATATAACATTGTTATGAAAATGAATTATTTCCAAAATTGTTCAATGCATACAAATTATTCAAATAATACTACTAAAGAAATAAATATTTGAATATCTTTTTAATTTAATTTAAAATATGTATAGAATTAACCAGTTTCGCAAAAATAAGATAACTGTTTAATAAAAAGTGTAAACTGGTGTCATATATAAATTTTTTTTTATACTTTTCCTATGCAATATAAAAATGGATACCATACGAACATAGCGTTCATACACATACACAGTAATATATATATACTGGTTTATTTATTATTGATTATTGATTTTTTATGATTATTGACAGAAAATATTATTCTTTATTTTAAAATTTTTAGTGTTTAATCAGTAGATATTTAAATATCCAATTTATAAAGAAACTTAAAATCTAATTTTTAAGAATTTAAATGAAATTTATTATTATTTATTTTAATTAAAATTAATTAATAAAATTAGTAAAACATTTAAATAAATGAAATAAAAATAAGAAATCAAATTAGTTTAATTAATATATATAGATTATTTATTTATTCATTTATTAATAATTATAGATTAAGGAAAGAAAATATATTTTTTATTTTGAAATTTTTAGAATGTTTAATTAGTAAATAGTTAATTTATATTTAAATTTAAAATCAAATTTTATAACAATTCAAATAACATTTATTTCTCATGGACGAACCGAAAGGAATTAAAAATAACTGCAAAGAAAAAATGTTATTTTATATATTTATAATCAAAATATTTAAGTGATAAATCAGAAATATTAATTAAATATTAATGCTTCAGAAAGCAGATATTTCTGACTTAATTCTACTTTAAAATTGACAAAAGACAAATTCATAAACTTTTGTTCACGAAAAATTATTTTACTGCTTCAAAAATCTTTTTCTTTTTTAAGCTTTCTTCCAAAACTGAAAACTTAAACAATTACCTTTATTAATATTTTTCAAAGTCATAATACTAATGAATGCTATTTTCTAAATTAAATTCAGTGAAGTATAAAAATGTTCCAAACTAGTATATTTTAATGCACATTCTTGTTATGCAGGTAACAACAAAAAAAGCAGTCGTCCCTGAAGACCTGCAAAGTGCAATAATTAGTGATGAGTTACATATTTCCGACTAATAACATCGCACAAAATCGTGATTAATTAGGATTATTTTCCGAGTCATAAAAGCAATCGAGTGTTCAATTCCGGTTTTTGGGAGAAATAAGCGAGTCACGCATGGCACAAGCTATTTATGGAGGGAAGTCGAAAATGACTTCCAATAAATATCCAACTTTTATCCCATTATCTACTACGATAGAATTTCCCATGAGAAGAAAAACATAAAGCACAAAAATTTATTTAATTTTATGTTCTAGGCTTCGCGTACAGTAGCTGATTTTTTAATACATTGAAATTAAATTCGTTTAAAATAAATGTTATTTAAGTATATTTACAGTTATTCACTAACTACAAAGTATATTTAAGCGTATTATATGGTAAGAGAGATACCGAAGAAATCTATAGGTAATTTAAAAAAATACGACGAAAATGAGTGAGCAAATAACTTAATAAGAGCAATTTATAACAAGACAGAACAAGACATATATATATAGATAATATTGTTTTTTAAAACAATGCAAGTGATCCCAAGCCTATACATTCATATATACAAAGTCAGGAATATATATTAATCCAAGATCATTATATATATATATATAATCTTTTTCATTGGCACAACAGCTCCATGGTGGGCTAGTGGTCTAAGGCAATCTGCCTACCGGCAGATTTCGAGATAGGACAGCCCTACGCGGAACGCTTTGCAGTCGTATTAGATCGGGACCTGCGTTTTAAAGTGGTTTCTGAACCCCTATAAACTTTCATATATATAATATAATCAAATCTTTTAAAAAGCTAAACAAAATTTATTTTTCCTGAACGAGACCAAAAGTGATAATTAATAACTGCAAAGGGGGAATTGCTTTTGCATATTTATAATCAAAAATTTTTAAACAATAAATTGAAAATATTAACACATAAAAAAATAAATATTTCTTACTTAATTATTTAAAGTGTTATTCTACTTTAAAATTGACAAAAAACAAATTTATAAACTCCTATTCACGAAAAGTTATTTTACTGCTTCAAGAATCTTTTCTTTTTCCAGTCTTACGAAATTAAAACCTTAAACAATTAACTTTATTAATATAGTTCCAAAGTCATACTACTAATTAATGCTACTTTCTGAGTTAGTTTCACTGAAGTACAAAAATGTTGCAAATGAGTGAATGTTAATTCACATTCACGTTATGCAGGTAACAATAAAAAAGCAGCCATCCCAAAACGCCCTGAAGACAGCAGAGTGCAATAATTACTGATGAGTTACATCTTTCCAACTAAAAACATCATACAGAAATTCGTGATTAATTAGGATCATTTCCCGAGTCATAAAAGCAATCGAGTGTTCAATTCCTGTTCTTGGGAGAAATGAACGAGCCGCGCACACTTTTGGGAAGCTATTTAGGGAGGGAAGTCGAGAATGACTTCCAATAAATATCCAACTTTCATCTCATTATGCGGTCAGATACAATTTCCCATGAGAGGAAAAACATAAAACACAAAAATTGATTTAATTTCATGTTCTAGAATTCGAGTATAATCGCTGGTTTTTTAATACATTGAAATTAAATTCGCTTAAAATAAATGTCATTTTCGTATATTTACAATTATTCACTAATTGTAAACTATATTTACACATGTGATTGCATGTTATATGGTAAGAGAGATATGAAAAGATTTTCATAGGATATTAAAAAAATACGACGAAGATGAGTGAACAAATAACTTATTAAGTCCAATTTATAACAAACCGAAACAAGGCATATATATATATATATATACAAGCAACATCATTTTAAGTGACCTCAAGTCTATACATTCTTGTACACAAATGTCCGGAATATATATTTAATCAAGATCTTATATATATATACGTATATATAATATAATTAATATTTATATTATTTATTTAATTAAAATTTATATTATTTATTCATTTACTCAGATTATTGAAAGAAAATATTTTTTTATTTCAAAATTTTTAGAATGTTTAATTAGTATATATTTTATTATATCTCATTTATATTTAAACTTAAATCAATTTATTTTTAAGAATTTAAATAAAATTTATTTTCTATGAACTAGACCAAACAGAATAACTGATAATTGCAAAGAGAGATTTACTTTTATATATTTATGATATATAAAAGTCGAAAACGTTAAATGGCAAATTAAAAAATATTAATACATAACAAAATAAATAAGTAAAAATATTTATTTTCTTGGGTTGTTATTCTTCTTTTAAACTAACAAAAGATAAATTTATAAAGTCCTATTCACGAAAATTTATTTTACTGCTTCAAGAATCTTTTTCTTTTCCAGTCTTCTTTACGAAATTAAAACCTTAAATAATTACCTTTATTAATATAGTTTCAAAGTCTAAAATATTACTAATAAATACTAATTAATAGTACTTTCTGAATTAAATTAAATGAGGTATAAAAATGTAGCAAATGAATATATTTTAATGCACCTTCATGTTATGCAGGTAACAACAAAAATGCTGCCATGCAAAAACGCCCTGAAGACCTGCAGAGTGCAATAATGAGTGATAAGTTACATTTTTCCGACTAAAATCATCCTACAAAATCGTTATTAATTAGGATAATTTCCCGAGTCATAAAAGCAATCGAGTGTTGAATTCCGGTTATTGGGAGAAATGAACGAGTCACGCACTCTTTTGTGAAGCTATTGATGGAGGGAAGTCGAGAATGACTTCCAATAAATATCCAACTTTCTCATTATGCAGTCAGATAGAATTTCCCCCTGAGAAGAAAAACATAAAACACGAAAATTGATTTAATTTTATTTTCAAGACATTCGTACAATAACTGCTTTTTTAATACACTGAAATTAATTTCGCTTCAAATAAATGTTATTTAAGTATATTTACAATTACTCTCTAATTGTAAAGTATATTTACACTTATGATTACATATTATTTGGTAAAAGAGATTTAGAGAGAATTCATAGGACATTAAAATATACGACGAAGATGAGTGAACATATAACTTATTTAAGTCCAATTTATAACAAATCAAAACAAGATATATATGTATATATATATATATAGTTATATGTAACATTGGTTTAAAAAAAAACATTTCTAGTGACCCCAAGTCTATACATTCATGTACACAAATGTCTGGAATATATATTGATTCAGGATCTTACATATATATAAGTATAATTTGTATTATTTATTTATTCATTTATTTACTCAGATTACTGAAAGAAAATATTTTTTTTTAAATTTTAGAGTGTTTAATCAGTAGATATTTAAATATCGAATTTATATTTAATTTTAAAATCCAAAAAAATTTTAAGAATTTAAATAAAATTTATTTTTTATAAATGAGACCATAAGGAATAACTGATAATTGCAAAGACAGATTTACTTTTATATATTTATAATTCAAAATTCTAAATGATAAATTAAGAAATAATAATACATAACAAAATAAATAAATAAAAATTATTTTTCTTACGTTGTTATTCTACTTTATAATTGATTAAACCAAATTTTTAAAGTCCTATTCACGAAAAATTTTTCACTGCTTCAAAATTTTTTTTATTTTTCCAGTCTTCTTACGAAATTAAAAACTTAAACCATTACCTTTATTAATATTTGTCAAAGTCATAACACTAATTAATGCTACTTACTGAATTAAATTCACTGAAGAATAAAAACGTTGTAAATGAGTATATTTTAAGGCACATTAATGTTATGCAGGTAACAACAAAAAACAAAAAAAGCAGCCATCCCAAAACGCCCTGAATGCCGAGTGCATTAATTAGTGATGAGTTACATCTTTCCGACTAAGAACATCGCACAAAATCGTGATTAATTAGGATAATTTCCCGAGTCATAAAAGTAATCGAGTGTTGAATTCCGGTTCTTGTGAGGAATGAACGAGTCACGCACTCTTTTGTGAAGCTATTGATGGAGGGAAGTCGAGAATGACTTCCAATAAATATCCAACTTTCTCATTATGCAGTCCGGTAGAATTTCCCATGAGAGGAAAAACAATAAAACACGAAAATTGATTTCATTTTATGTTCTAGACTTCGAATGCAATAGCTGCTTTTTTAATACACTGAAATTAAGTTCATTTAACATAAATGTTATTTAAGTATATTTACAATTATTCTCTAACTATAAAGTAAATTTACGCGTATTATATAGTAAGAGAAATACCGAGAGAATCCATAGGAAATTATAAAACACGACACTATATAAATATACTAAAAAGTACGACAAAATTGAGTCTAGAAATAATTTATTAAGTCTAATTTAAAACGAGCCAAAGCAAGACGAATATATATATAAACATTGGTCTTAAAAAATATTTAAATTAATCCCATGTCTATACATTTATATACACAAATGGCTGTAATACTCGTATATAGTGCTGCTCATATCATTATATATATATATATATATATATATATATATATATATATATATATCATTATTAGTGCTCGTATCATTATATATATAAGAAGAGAAGAGATATATGTATGTAAGATAAGAGAAGAAAAACATAAAGTACGAAAATTGAATTAATTTCATGTTCTAGTCTTCGTATTCAATAGCTGCTTTTTTAATACATTGAAATTGATTTCGTTTAATATAAATGTTATTTAAGTATATATACAATTAATGTCTAATTTTTAAGAATATTTACACATATGATTACATATTATATGGTAAGAGATATACCGAGGGAATCTATAGATAATTAAATAATAAGACAAGAATGAATCAACAAATAATTTATTAAGTCCAATTTATAGCAAGCCAAAAAAAGGCATATATTTATATATATATATATATATAATAATGGTTTTTAAAAAAAGTTTGAAGTGTCCCCGAGTTTATACATTCATATACACAAATGTCTGGAATATATATATATATATATATGTATATATATATATATATATATATGTATGTATGTATGTATATCTTCTTCATTAGTACAATAGTCCCATGGTGGACCAAGGCAGTCTGTGTACTGGAAGATTTCGAGTCAAGACAGCCCTACGACCTACAGTCATATTAGACAGAGACCTACAGTTTAAAATGGATTCCGAAGCACTACAAACATTCATTGTGTCGCCAGGACACGAACCCTAAAACTGTGGCCTCGATCGTCAGAGTGCTGATCACTCGGCCATCAGGTCCCAACCCATTATTCAATAGTACTATTTCCTATGAAGCAAACACTAATCGTTCAACTTGGAGAAGATAGTAATATAATGAAATAGCATATATTATGATCTTGAATTATTACATATTCCAGACATATAAATTTGTGTGTGCAACATCATGGACGCTGCTGCGAGTAGTTTTCGAAAGCCAAGAGGATTTTATTGTTAAAAAAGGTGTTACTCTATTTACTTTTTTTATTAACGTTTTACAGGAATATATAGAGTTTGATCCCACTTCGAGGAAGCAATAACAGAGCGAAAAGCAACGTTTACTATCTGCGAATGTTTGGAAAGTATATGCAGTCTGAGTGAATTAAATTATAAACCCACCATTAAAAGAGATCTGCTTAATATCCTCCCATGAAGTAGCGATAAATTATAAAAGTGCAACTCTTACGAGTAGATGTTAACAGAAAATAAGGAACTAATATTAGTAGGGGTTAGTGTAATAACCGAATTTGTAAGTTACGGGTGTGTTATTCAGAAAGGGCAAAACGAATTTTATTACACATATAAAATTAAGAGAATTTTCTTATTTTGTTGATATTTTTTTTTGTAAAGTACTAGATTAAAACTGAAACTAATGTTTTTAAACAAGAATGCAAATCCTTGGTGATAAATATGTAAGCATATAAACGTGTGAGTGGTACACGTAAATATACAGGCTTTATTGCCGTATGTGACATGCCTGATTTGCACAACTACATGCCTAGCTGAAATTTGTCCGATTTGTTAACCCACATGCTTAGTTGAAATTTTCCCTCTTTGTTCACTCACATGCCTAGCTTAAATTTCCTCGCTTTGTTCACTGACATGTCTAGCTGAAATTTCCTCGCTTTGTTCATCAACATGTACAGCTTAAATTTACTCGCTTTGTTCATCAACATGCCTAGCTAAATTTCTCTGTTTTGTTTACCCACATGCCTAGCTTAAATTTTCTCGCTTTGTTCACTCACATGCCTAGCTAAATTTCCTCGCTTTGTTCATCTACATGTCTAGCTGAATTTCCCCTTTTTGTTCATTAAGATGCCTAGCTGACATGTCCCTGTTTTGTTTATCCACATGCCTAGCTGAAATTTGATGGTGTTTTTAACAGCATTCTGTGAAATTCGAAACAAACAATTAAAATGAATAATCATCAACATTAGGATGATTAGGTGAGGAGATTAGAAGGAGGGAAGTCATCAGTGTAGATTGCTGGAAATTTAATTGTAAAGCCCATTACCGTGTCCGATTTATGGAAACAGTTTAAACATACTGGATCAGTTGAGAAAAAGCATCGTAAATAAAAATCCATAGAGCCAATAAAGATCAATATCTTCCGTATGGGTCCGGGTTAGAATAGCCTCACAGTAGCCCATGTATGTCGTAAAAGGCGAATAAAATGGGTACCCAGTCCCTTGGAGGATCACCGGATGGGGTAAAGTCCGACTTCTCCCTTTGGGTATCCCATGGCTTTGTGAGCCATGGTCAAGAACAAAAAGTAGCTGCATTTCTTACCCTTTATCATAACTCGTCGTTTTAAAGCGGATTGGTGGCCAATTGGTTAACGCTCTGGCCTTTGTTGCTTCAGGTTTGAATGCTGGTGGTGGCATGAATGTTTGTGAGTGGTTCGGAATCCACGTTAAACTGTAGGTCCCGGTTTAATTAGCCCAAAGTGTTCAAAAAGTGGGCGTAGAGTGACAAACTAAATTGTGGTACTATTAAATTAAATAATTAAAACACGGGTTCATGGACTTGGTCTAGATGTTGCTGTCGGCCATGTGGGACAAGAAATAGCAACAAAATCAATATCTGTTTAAAACAACGAAGTGTAACATGAGTACACAATTGTGATCTTACTCCGATTTGCCACATTCTGTCATAAATCCGAACCTTCTTATATGAGACTTCAGTTGAAATCAATATAAATTATTTAGATAATAACGAGTCGTGAAGGCAAAATTAAAACATAAATCATTTAAGAGAAAACACTCAATTTTACTTTTTCAGCTTATTTAAGTTATAATTTAATAACCCTTTTTATCATGTTCGTTATTCAAATTCTTTTCGAATATACGAATGGAAATTTCAATGTTCTAACTCCATTTCAATAGAGTTTTATCTCAAAATTATAATCTTAATCATGCTTAAATAAAGAGGTGAAATTTCATAGCAAATAAACCTACCAAAATACATCAGCACGAGCATTATTGAATTAACTTAGAAATTCTTTTTTATAAACTAAATATTTAATGGAGGAAACGTGTGTTTCTTTAGAATTGTAATTAGTTTTGCGTCGTTTTTATATTTTTTGATGCAAACAACTCGGCATCTGCTTTCACTTTTTCGCAAACATGTATAATCTAAGAAAATGATGTTTGTTGGAATAAGTTGATTTAACTTAAAACTTTAATTTAATTACATGTTTCCAGGTTAGAGTAAACAAGGTTTACGAGAAGAGGTATTCTTCTTACGCTTGATGAAAAACGTTGTCGTTGACTTCTTTTTTATTTTATTATTTATTTATTTATTTATTTTTTTGGCAACTAACGAATTTGAAATTATCGTTGTTCACCAAAATGATATACAATTTTAAAAAAGTAACACAGGTCGATACTGTGCACTGATAAAGTATCATCTTTTAGTTTGGAAGAAATTAGAAAAAAAAATCAATGCAAAATTTCTATTGCAACTAGGTTTATTTTTTTCGTTAAACTAGAGACGAATTATGTTCTTTTTTTTTAAGATTTCATCAATATTTGAGAGTCTATAAAAATTACCTTTTTTTTTAAAGTAAAGTTGAATTTTAATGAGTAAAACAGCAAAGACGGGTCACATGCGATACATACACTATAAAGGGTGTGTTTAGACCTGGTGTGGAATTTCTAATAAGAACTTATTACAAATGTGTCCTAGATCACATATTTGTAAAAATAATGCTTTAAATCAGGGGTATCCAAACTTTCCAGCCTTAGGGCCATATTATTTACTCCAGTAAGTACCAAGGGCCAAAACCGTTTTAATTTCTCTGCCATTATCTATAATTTCTATACCAGTTGCCGAGTACGCGCTCTGAGCGAGTATACACTTGCTAACTACAAACTATTGTCAGTGAAAAATCACAATTACACAAACCTCATTAAGTACTTTTTTAAAAGTGGATACCCCGCGGTTTCATTCGCGTTAATTTAACTTTTCCGTTCCAGAGGGATTTTCTGGATAAAAATCATGTGTTCGATTCAAGGTATAGACATTCCAAACATCGATATACATACATATGCAATACTCTTTACCCCAACATAACTACCGCAGGATGTCCACTAGTTTATAATGTTAGTGGATTCATTTCAATTATTTGTTAGTTGTTATGCTTAAGTTAAATTTTTCGCGTATTATGCTTGTCATTAAGCTTTACCTAGCAAGTCAATAAAACCGAGTTATTGTCATTCAGTGCTTTTTATCCAACTTATTACAACAACAATAAACTATTCGATGTCGCGAACCGGATTGATGACACTGGCGGGCCGGATTTGGCCCGCTGGCCGTAGTTTGGAGACCCCTGCTTTAAATCATGTTGGTTAACAAGATTGGATCAAATTTTATGTGGGAATACATGCATCCCATAGTCGTGGAAGGGTTTAAACATATGCTTAATTATAAAGGATGGTGCATTATCGAGTGAAACAGATATAGTTCCTTTTTTTCCTTAAGAATGCAAGAAAATCTTTATTTGAAGAACGGGATTCTCAAAACAAAATTATATATTCGTGTTTGTAAAAATTGCAATACCATGAAGTCATCATATTAATTAAATGAAACTTAATATACAAGTGGCTTGTATGGATACAAATAAATGATTAAATTTTCAAAGCCAAAAATCAATATTAAGTGTCCAAAATCAATATTTGGTTTAGTCGTCACTTGCTGCAATATGGATCGGTCAATTCCATTTTGGGTCTCAAATTCGTCAAATCTTGATTGGTACGAAAACACTGAATGCGCCAGCTCATACTGCATTCATTTTTCGTGACAATTTCGCCAAAAATGAAATCCATATCGTTCCACAACCACCGTATTCTCACCGTGCGACTTCTGGCTATTCCGTAAACTCAAAAGAACACCGACAACAAGTCGCTTGAAGAGATTCAACGTGAAGGCCATCCTTGCCGATGACTTTTTAGCATGCATTGAGGATTGGAAAAAAAGTTGGCATAAGCTCATTGTGTCCGGAGGGGAATACTTTGAAGGCCATGAAATAAATTTGGAAGAATGAATAAAGATTTTTTGAAAAAAAAAATAATTGGTCTTACTTTTTGGGCACAGTAGTAAATTACTTAAAAGCACAGAAGAAAAAGAAAATATTGAAACACTCAGCCGATAGATAACGTTTAATAAATTAAAAAAATATATATAAAAACAATTTATTTAAAACAAGAACGGGAAGAAAGATAAAACTGAGTGCGTAGACAATTTATATATCAAAGCTCTTTTTTTTTTCTTATAGACATCCGTTAAGCTGTACTAAAGAATTCTATTGAAACCTGATATTGTAAGCGATAGCACTTCACCCTATTATACTAGAAGTAATGGTTCTGTGATTCTGTAAAACAAAGACTGCTTGGGGCGAAAACAAAGACTAATTGATTCAAGATTCATATTCCTATTTTTAAAAATGAGATCGACTCAAGTGCAGATATCGCAGACCGGTGATTCCCAATGTGGGGTCTACGCCCTATAGGGGAGCAATTTGTAAATTGACTCGTTCAGAGTTTAAAGGTGATTCTTTACTGAGATTGAACCAGTATACATAATTTGTGCGCTAGGCATTGCCTATTTATCTTTAGAAATCAATTCGCTGAATAATTTTCAAAACTCGTTGTGTACAATTTGGGCAACCGGATTGTATCTGGCTGTGGTTGGGTTGAGGTAACCGGTAGAAATCACCGGTATCTGAACCTGATACTAGAGGTTCAGGTTGGAGAACTGAAATCTTTATTTACACACGCACAAACACGATACACGTACAATATTTAACGCCTTTAAAGACATATAATTATAGATTCGTGGAAGAACTCCACTTCCAAGCCGAAAACCCCATACTCAAGTACGTGCAGGGTGCTCAAAAGATACTTCCACCTCGTGTGAGAATCTGTAAGTCAACTAATACGTAGGTTTGCGTTCAATATATTTCCTCTCGGGTGAGAGTCTCGAAGCCTTCTGACCATTTCTCCTGAACACCACAGGTTGGGGGGATGCACTTTCAGTGCGTAGAAGGCTGCACAGGTTAAATCTGTGAATTTAATCTGCCCTGTTAAATGTATAAATTTGTGGTTCATATTATTTGAAACTCTAATGCAGCTTTTAGAGTTAATTTTCTTAGAATTTGTAAAAATATTCAACAGTAATGCATATCGGATATATGGGGGAAAAGGTTATAAATTGTGTATTAATTTTATGTTAATATAATTATCATTTTTTTTTTTCAAAATAGATAAAACTTTATTCGATCATCTTGTAGTTTATCTTAAAAATAATATTTTTTTACTAGATAAATAAAATAAAATGTTTGCTTTTATTATCACTATATTAATTAGCATGATTCATTTTCTCTTCCAGGTTACAGAGCTTAGACTTCAACACCATTTTACCACCCACGCCGGAAGAATATGACAATTTACAACCCCCCAAAGAAAACGGTATTTGGATTCTTCTTTTTTATATAAAAAGTATTATTTTTGTAACATTCTTCTTTGTTATTTAAATCATAAAGAGTAGAGTCCGCAATGGAAACAGGAGGTGCTTATTGAGGAATATTGCTCTTTTTAATGTTCCAGCATATTTATTCATTCATACATGGTTCATTCCATGATTTTAGCCAGAGTGAATACCGCTTGGAGGTCGCCACCAATTCATTCATGGTACGCCGCTAAATATCCTGGTATGTCCTTGCAGTGCTCCTGTCCTAGACCTTCTCAAACGGCTTTAGCTAGACTAAGGACTGGCCACACTAAGAGTTTGACCTTCAATGGAGACGAGAAGACGTATACCCTTAGTCATTGTTCGGCCATCGCGTCTCCCTCTCATCTCATCGATTGTATTGGTGCCTCTGCGAGGCAACTGTTCAATGAGGGGAGGACCGTTTACGATTTATTGATGCAGCATGATCTACTGGACTTGGTTTAGGATTCTAAATCAAAGGGATAAACAACAACAACAACAGCATATTTATTAGGAGTATTATATTTCCGTAATATAGTCCTAAGAAAAACGACCACACACAACTAAAAATAATGAAAATTTATTTATATGTGTATTGTTGACTTTTAAGCAACGTTTCCAAAGCACATTTACATTTTTTAATTTAAATTAGGAAGAAAAATTCAATTGAAATAAACGCAAATATAAAAGGCATGCGGAAAATAAAAATGTATAATTAAAAATTTAAAGAGTTGCTGTGTATTATATTTATTTATAATTTTATAGTAAATTAAAACGAAAAAGTTGAAAAATTATAGCCTAGTGGAGTACAGGGTATAATTTTCGCTCATTTTACAGTAATTTATGATAACTATGTAATAGTACACATTTTACAGTAATTTGTGATAACTATATAAAATTTATTCTAACTATATCAATAACTAAGTGCTGCATGATATTACAATAAATATCAACCAGTTCCCTTTTTGAAATGATTTTGTCTTAGTATTCCAATTATTTACAAAGGAATTATAAAATAGGTTGGAGATTCAAGAAACAATTACCGTTTCATTTCATATTTAATAACTATTGAGTAAAATTCCTCTTTTATAAAATGTTTTTTAATCTTTATAATCCTTAATAATATAATAATAACATGCAATTTGTTAATAATCAATTAATATACTATGACTATTATTGATATTTTCGAAAAAAATTAGAAATGCTATCGTGTATTAAATTATAATATTATAATATCAAAGAATTTATAGAATACAACTAGATTAAAAATTTTCACAATTATTGTGTGTGTTTTAAATTTATTATTTCTTTCATGAGAAAATCGTACTTCTGTAAGAAAATGTTTTCATGAATACGAAAAATATCACTAAAATACTAGCCGTCCTTTTTCATGGTTCAGTTGTAAATAGTGCACCCCAGCTGACGAATAGATAAGTGCACGATTCCTGTGTGTTACATACAGTCGCTGCTTTCATAAACGAGGTAATATTAGGATTGTGATAATATGTGTAAGAGTTTTCATTTGAAACCCAGACTACTTGGTGAAAACTTTGCTGGGATTTTTTACTCATACGACAAGCAGCAAATGCACAGAAATCACACCTAAATGTTATCTTGCAGGATATCTTCCTCAGTGAATCACCTCTTTAAGTAATATATGGGTATCACACATCTGAAATGATCCAGTCATCATTGCTTTTATTCTTTTGTCTTGTCTTTATTTTGTTCTACATCATCAAGAAAACAAACTTCCATCTTATTTTCGCAATCTTACAAAGCTAGTATTATCTTCTTTTTCATTATCATCATGGGGCGCAACAGCTCCATGCTGGGCCAAGGCCGTCTGCCTGCTGGCAGATTTTTTTTTTTTTTGGCTGGCAGATCAGACAGGAGATGTTTCTTTTTTAGGGGTATCTTTTTCAGCCCTATGCCCTCTCTACAGTCACATTACATAGTGGGACCTATTGTTTAAAGTGGATTCCAAACCACAACAAACATACATGGCACCGTCGGAACTAAAACCTGAAACTTGTGAAACTTTATAAAACCTGAACATTGTACCTGATGGCCAATTGACCGAGCACCAGTCAATTGGACATCAGGGCCTCAGTATGAACTACATGTGCAATATTTGAAGATAATTTTTGTTATCCATATAATTTAATTTATTATATTGATATTTACTTCTTATCGTTGCTTAATTCTTCTGGAGATTTTTTTCTTCGATTTTATTATCATTATCAGCATTCTGTCCAACATGCTTGCCGTGTTTATGGACACGTGTAAAAAGAAAAGGGAATCCTGGCAATTTAACTGAGACTTTTTTTTTTGGTTGTCCTTTTTTTTGGTTTTGCGCAATCATTTCTTTAGTATCATATTCTGGTACACTGGCGATGCTATCTGCTATTCTGTACGTATCAAGCTTTTTATAGCTATCATCATTTCGTGGTTGAAACTGTTTCCATTCGAGTGATGGACATTTTTATGGGTATCTACTCATGGTCGTTCCAAGGGGGTGATCCTGACCATATATATCTTTACCAACAATATTTCACAAATCTGGTTTTTTTTCCTGGGATCCATGGTGGACGATTCAGTATCAGATCCTCAAAACTTGACTCATGGGAAAAGCTGCTGCAAGTAGCTGTTAGATAATAAATATAGGAAAATTAAAATATTGCGATTTACTAACACGATAATTCCTTGTCGAAAAGCTAAAAGCAACCAGATTCTTAATGCAAATGGATGAATCCACATCGAAAGACAGTGAGGCCGTATTGATAACTTATGTAAAATATATTGATAAAAGGGATTTTTCTGAAGAAATGCTGTACTGTAAATCATTAGAAAGCTCTATTACTACAAAGATATATATGAAATAAACTAAAAAAAAATACTTATATATCAATAATATAGCACCAAAAAAATTAAACTTCTTGTGTGGCATAGGGTGCTCCTAATATGATGAGCAAGAGAACTGGCTGCTTAAAATTGATAAACGATGAGAATCCAGAAATGTTTCTTGTGCATTCTATTATTCACAGAGAAAACTAGGTAGCTAAAATTTGGGCCTGTTCTAAATAAATTCAGTTATAAATTCTATCAATGTTATTAAAGTGATGCCAAATGTGAGCACCTCTTCAAGCTATTTTCTGAAAACAAAATGCAGACTACGTTAGACTTTTACTTCATATTCAAGTAAGATGACACTCGAAAGTGAACTGCTTGAAAAGATTCATGGAACTATGTGATACTTACTCTTAGTGAATAAGTGGCATACTCGAAATGAGGTATTAACGGTCGATTGTCAGCATTTGTGAGTTGTTTAGTTGATAAAATCTTTGAATAAATATATTAAATAATCAACTTTAAGGAACAATTAAAACTGTTGTAGATAGGAAAGCGGAAGTATTTGGCTTCATTTGCTTTATTGCATTGAGTCTGAATGATATTCGTAACAAACATTTTGAAAAGTTTCATTGTCACCAACAAGGTACTTCTATTTTTGTTATTGGTGATCATGTGGAAATTTGTTTGGCTGATTTAAAAGGATGATTTGAAACAAATTAATCTGGCATCTTGAGTGATGCTGTATATGTTAGTGGATTTGTTTGTTATTTCAAACACGCAGTATCAAGAAGTATGGACAGAAAATTAAAACAAGGAGTCAGTTAAAAGTTTATTTAATATTAAAGGAGCTATGACATGTCTTTGTAAGGAAAAAGAAATCAAAAATCCAAATTCTGCTAAATGTGCATGAAAATTACTGTTACCATTTTCATCTTCATATTTAACTGAAAGGTATTTAATGTTATTAATGATTTGCTGCTTAAAAACGTTAAAACGTAAACCTTAAAACGTAACTTTTAAGTATCACGAATTTAATTGATTTTGAGAAATAACTGACTTTAAATTATTTTTTTCTTTAAATTTATTCATTGTTTGGCACTACAGCATAACCAAAACTGGAACTTGTACCATAAAACACAAACACCAACCTTGTGAGTCCCTTTTCTGATAGGAAAGAAAATCATAAATAAAATTAGCCAATAGATAAATGGATTCGTAGTGCGAATAATGATAAAACAAATATCCTTGCAATAAAAAAAAACTTTAAGTATATTTTTATATTATACATAACAGTATCATACAAAAGTCGATATACACTGAATTTTACTAATAACTTTTCAATAAATAAGAACATATGCATGTAGCTAGAGGTGAAGACTTTGGCAAACATTCAATTTCTAGTTAATACTATTCAATCTGACATGTTCCAACGTGTTTCTGCCAATATGTGGCGCCGAGTAAATTTATAAAAATAGAGGAACTTTGAACTACTTTGAACAATTACTATGATTCTATATTGTAATATCCGAATTGGATTTCGTTTGAACATTTACTATGATTCTCTATTGTAATATCCGAATTGGAATTCGTTTGAACATTTGCTATGATTCTATATTGTAATATCCGAACTGGACATCATTTCAACATTTACTATGATTCTCTCTTGTAATATCCGAATTGGACTTCGTATAACAAGTGTATTACATGTGTGTCTTTATTTTTAAATAATTATCTAAAAATGCATGTGCATATTGATTTGTGTATTATACTGTACATGTGTGTGCACGAGTATCTGTGTGTGTTATTACACACAAAATAGAAATTTCATTAGTAAAAAAATGTTTATATAACGAAAATGAATCGTTACCAGAAGGAAATAATCCTTTTACAAGGGGATGTGTGCAATCCTCCTTTTACAAGGGGATGTGTACATAATACACAATGGTTAATGCAAAGTCTCAAATGTAAAACAATATCCTGAAAGTATTAAAGGAAGACAAAAAATACCAACAAACTATAATATTATGTATCATTAGTATTTTACAAAAACCTAGTGGTATACAGGTATTTTTAACTTTCCATTAAAATTTAAAATTTTTGGCATGCTTTACTTTTTGAATTCTATTTTAACTCATAATAGAATAAAGTACATTCTTTTATTTCTTCCATAAACTAAGTGAGAAAAGGAAATTGAAACACATCGCGACTCACATATTCAAAGGAATTCATTTGGAACATCAACCTGGGAATCAATAACTAAAATAAAAATTATGAGGGCGAGGTCCCGAATACTAATCAAATGGAGGAAATGAGGCAATATTGACTGAAACCATGGCGATGCATTTCAATGGCTGTGATTAAACAGCTTCGATGACAGAGTAAATAATTCACCAGGTACAATTTCTGGTTCCTATCAAGTAATGTAAACAGTGATCAGCGAGAAACATAATTTGGATAGCTTAGTTTTCTGAAAATATTTATTGCTGAGATTAGTACAAAATAAGTAACAAATTTTTCTTTGATCCAACTTTAATTAATTAATTTGCATAAATTAATTTGTTCTGAATTTAATTATGTACTGTTTCAGTAAACTTTTAAATAAAATTAATTATTTTCTGGTGATTGATTCTCATGGAAATCTGTATATAGATCACTCTCTATAAGATAATACATAGCTCATAAATTTAATAGAATATATAATGGAAAATAGCTTCGATGACAGCATAAATAACTCGTCAAATACAATTTCTGATTTCTGTCAAGTAATGTAAATAGTTTTCAGTGAGAAACATAATTTGAATAGCTTAGGTTTCTGAAAATATTTATTGAAGAGATTAGAAGAAAATAAAGTAAGCAAATTTTTTTTGCTCTAAATTTAATTATAAACTTTTAAATAAGATTAAGTGTTTCCTGGTGATTGATTCTGATAGAAATCTGTATACAAATCACTCACTATAAGATGGTACATAGCTCAGAAGTTTACCAGAATATGTAATGGAAAACGGCAGTAAAGTAGCTTCGATTGCAGACAAATAATTTGCCAAGTGCAATTTCTAACTTCTGTCAAATAATGTAATTAAATGCATTAGTATGCTGATATCATTAGTATTATGCTGAGATCAAAACAAAATTTTAAGATGAAAAAAAGTTTTATTTGCTCTAAATTTAATTATATACTAGAAGTAAACTATTAAATAAAATTAAATATTTCCTGGTGATTGATTTTCACGGAAATCTGTATACAGATCACTAATTATAATATGGTATATAGCTCATAAGTTTACAGAATTTTTAATAGAAAACAGCAGTAAAACATCTTCGATGACAGAATAAATAACTCGCCCTTTACAATTTCTGATTTCTGTAAAATAATGTAAATAAAGTGTATTGACAAACATAATTTTAATAGTTAATTTTTCCGAAAATATTTATTGGAGTGATCAGAGCAAAATAAATTAAACAATTTGTATTTGTTCCAAATTTAATCATATACTGAAAGTAAACTTTTAAATAAAATTAAATATTTTCTGGTGATTGAATCTCATGGAAAATGTATATACAGACCACTTACTATAAAATGTACCTTGTCATAAGTTTACCAGAATATTTAATGGGAAACTGCAATATAATAACTTTGATAACTTCGACAGAATAAAAAACTCGTTAAATACATTTTCAGATTTCTGTTAAATAATGTAAATAGTACTGAGCTAGAAACATAATTTTAATAGCTTAGTTTTCAGAAAACATTTATTGTTGAGATCAGGACAAAATAAGTAAACAAGTAAACTTTTAAATTAATTTAAATATTTCCTGATGATTGATTCTCATAATGAGTGATCTCTATATGGATTTCCATAAGTTGGTACATAGCTCATATGTTTATCAGAATATTTAATAGAGAACAGCAGTAAATGCATAAAACAATTCTCATATTGTACACATCTTTTATCTTGTAGACTAGCTATTAACTTGTAACTATTTACGATAGTATTCAAAGTTAAATTCAAGCTAAATTTAGGAATTTAAGGATATTGTTTAAAATGAAATATTTTCAACAATAAAATCATGTAGTTTACATATGAAACATAAAATAAAGCATATGGATGGTGTATGAGAATTGTTGGACAATATTGCAAAACAACATGCTAAAGTGTTTATTTATAATACCTGATGGTATATTATAAGATAATATCTGGTTTTTGAAATATTAAAATCCACTGTTGGCTTGTTCAGAAATCAACTTTCTTGAAAAATATTATATGTATAAATTTATATTCTGTGCAAGTTGAATAAACTCAAACTTGGTTGAAACATGAGCTTAGAAACAGTCAGACTTAGACTATAAATATACTTCGATTGAAGATAAAAATCTCACAAAAATCAAGATGCTAAAAAATGACACTTTATTTTTTCTAATCTTTTATCTCCTTAATAATTTAAAATGGTTTTGATTATTTCATCACAAATGTAATAATTCCAGTCATCTTTCGTAACATTACTGATGTATTCCAAGTCACCATTTGCAATATTAATCTTTTCAATATTAATCTCCAAGTCTTCCGTTCAGTTACCATACCTAAAAGCTAAAGCCTTCCACCAACTCTAGTGTCTCGACTAAATTCTTCCGCCATAGCATTCAGCCATATTATCTCGGCCAGCAACCAAACCCCTCGAAGCTCTTCAACGAGCACGTTGACGAAATATCAGTTACGTAGCATATCCGCTGTTGTCAACACTTCATGGCTAAATAATCGTCGAAATATTGATCCGCTGCACATGATAGCTAATCAGATTAATAGAAAGTTGAGTCCAGTAACTTGAATTCCATAATTCCGCTTTCGGCTTTGAATTTGCATAAATGAATTTCCCCATCTGAACGAAAAGGGATTAAAGCCTTGTCTCTTAAATTAATTTCCCTTTTGGGATAGTCTTGCCTGTGTATGATATAGTTGAGACAGCTCTTGGGTTTCTTTAAGTAAGGATTGAAAAGAAACTTAAATAAAATTTATTGTGATATATATTAAGATGCCTTTATTTAATTACGTTGATAGAATCTTATTAATAGTAGTAACATTTTTATTTACGATAAGTATTGCGTTAGATAATTCTTTAAATTCATTTGATAGCTTTAACCTCTCTCTAAAAATACAAAAATATTATACACAAATATTATACATAAATATTATATATAAATATGTATTATAACTTATTATGCATAATATAAATTTATAAATTTATTAAATATAAATTTATTTTTTATATTTAACTTCAAAAAGTTATATATTGACTAATGTTATGTCATTTGTAAATTAATATTAAATAGTTTAATTAAAGCCAGTTTATTAAATATATGTTTAGTTAAATTATATGTTTATTTAGTTTAATTATTTAATAACGTTGATATAATCTTATTAATAGTTCTGGTTACATTTTTAATTACGATAAGTATTGCAATAGATAATTCGTTAAATGCATTTGATAACATTAACAGTATAAAAATAAAACATATAATAGTATTTAGCAACAAACTAAAGTTATATATTGATTAATGTTACGTCATTTATAATTTAATATTAAATAGTTAAAATAAATTCAGCTTATTAAATTATATGTTTAGTTAAGTTTCAATTAATATTTATTTTTTAATAAATTAATTATTTGAATTTAGTTGGATATTTTTAGGCTCTTTTTTGGTGCGTGTGATTCGTAATTCATTACATTGCCTGTAAAATATTTTATGTACATTTTTATAATACAATTGATCGCAGATATAAATCAAGATTTAAAATTTATTATCATTCCTTCCAAACACGATTTCGAATTTCTGTCATATAAACTAATTAGCGTTCAGCGAGAAACACAATCTGAATGTATCAGTTTTCTGAAAACATTTATTAGTGTGATCAGAACAAAATAAGTAACAAATTATTATTCGCTCTAAATTTAATTATATACTAGATGTAAACTTTTAAATAAAAGTAAATATTTTATGGTGGCTGATTCTCATGGAAACGTGTATACAGATTACTTACTCTAAGATGCTATCTAGTACAAATGTTTTAACAAAATATTTACAGAAAACTGTAGTAAAGGGATAAAAAAAATTCTTTAGACATCTTATATTGTAATATTTTAACTATTTGTGAAAGTATAGTTAAAGACAAGCTAAATGTAGGAATTTAGGGCTACTGTTTAAGATGAAAATGTATTTTCAACAATAAAATAAATTAATTTAAGTATGTAGCATAAAATAAAGCTTATGTATGATGTCTAAGAATTGTTGAACGCTATGAAAACTATATGAAAAAGTGTTCATTGACCTGATGGTTTATACCTGATGATATATTATAAGGTAATACCTGTTTTCTTTTAAATATTTAAACCCACAGTCTATTGTATTAGGCTTGTTAAGAAATAAACTTTCTTCGAAATATATTATATAAATTAATTTATATTCTCTATAAGTTGACTGATCAAAAAGTTATAAAGAAGAGATCAAGAAGTTAATCAAAATCAAGAAGTTATAAAAAAATAACATTTTATTTTATGTGATATTTTATCTCATTATGAATTGAAAACGTTTCTGATTAATTCAACACAAACATAATTCCATACGTCTTTCATAACATTACTGATGTATTCCAAAGGTCCATTTGCAATAATAATCTTTTCAATATTAATCTCCCAGTCTTCCTTGCACTTACCATACCTAAAGGCTTACCAAGCCTAAAAGCTTAACTAAATTCTTCCGCCATAGCATTCAGCCATTACCTCGTCCAACAACAAACCCCTGGAACTCAAACACTAATGAATATTTTGATGTAAAATTTCACACAGATGTAAAGGACAGTGCCAACAACCTAAAAAAGAAAAAAATTCAACTTTCATATGCCCGGGAAATTTAAATTAAAAATTAGTTTTATTTTTTGGGCACAGTTTTATACTGTAACCGAACTTATTTACTGATTGAAGATAAAAATCTCACAAAAAAAAAATTAGGAAGTTTAAAAAAAATGACACTTTGTTGTTTTATATGATATTTATCTCATCAGAAATGGTAAACGTATTTAATTATTTCGTCACAAACGTAATTTCAAGGCAACTTTCATAACATTATTGATGTATTCCAAAGAACAATTTGCAATATTAATCTTTTCAATATTAATCTCCTAGTCTTCCGTTCACTTACCATGCCTAAAAGCTCAAGCTTCCACCAACTCTAGTACCTTAACTAAATACTTCCACCATAGCATTCAACCATTATCTCGTCCAGCAACCAAACCCATCGAAGCTCTTCACGAGCACGTTCACGAAATATCAGTTACGTAGCGGATCTCGCTGTTGCCAATGCTTCATGGTTAAATAATCGTCGAAATATTGATCCGCTGCACATGATAGCTAATCAGATTAACGGAAGGTTGAGTCCGGTAACTTAAATTCCATAATTCCGCTTTTGGGTTGAATTTGCATAAATGAATTTCCCCATCTGAACGAAAAGGTATTAAAGCCTTGTCTTTTTAATTAATTTCCCTTTTGGGATACTCTTCCCTGATTATGATGTAGTTGAGACATTTCTCATGTTTCTTTAAGGATTGAAAAGAAACTTAAATAAAGGTTTATTGTGATGTATAAAGATGCCTTTATTTAATTATGTTGATAGAATCTTATTAATAGTTCTGGTAACATTTTTACTTACAATAAATATTGCGATAGATAAATCTTTAAATTCATTTGATAGCTTTAACCTCTCTCTAAAAATACAAAAATGTTATGCATAGATATTATATATAGATATATGTTATAACATATTAATATTATAACATGTTATACATAATATAAATTTATAAATTTATTAAATATAAATTTATTTTTTATAAATAACTACAAAATGTAATATATTGACTAAATTTATGTTTATAATTTAATATTAAACAATTTAATTAAAACCAGTTTATTAAGATATATGATTAGTTAAATTACAGGTTTATGTAGTGTAATTATTTAGTGACGTTGATAGAATCTTACTAATATTTCCGGTAATATTTTTACTTACGGTACATATTGTGATAGATAATTCTTTAAATTTGTTTGATAATTTTAAATAGTATAATATTATACACAATAGTATTTAACAACAAACTAAAGTTATATATGGACTAATGTTATGCCATTTATAAATTTATATCATACAGTTAAATTAAATTCAGCTTATCAAATTATATATTTAGTTAAATTTCAATTAATCTTTATTTTTAATTAATTAATTATTTGAATTTAGTTGATGTTTTGGGTTCTTTTTCTAGTGAGTGCGATTTGTAATTTATTAAACTGTCTGAAAAATATTTTTTGTACATTTTTATAATGGAATTGATCACAGATATAAATCACGATTTATAATTTACTATCATTTCTTCCAGATAAAATTTCGAATTTCTGTCAAATAATGTAATTAGTGTTCAGCGAGAAACACAATTTCAACATTTTAGTTTTCTGAAGCATTTATTGGTGTGATCAGAACGAAATAAATTAAGCAAATTTTTACTTTCTCTAAATTTAATTATATACTAGATATATATTTTTTAAATAAAATTAAATATTTCATGGTGACTGATTCCCAGACAGATTAATTAGATTATTAATCATTAGATAATTATCTAATTAATCTGATAATTATAATTAGATAATTAATTAATTAGACAGATTAACAGATTAATTTCTATAAGATTTTATCTAGTACTTTTGTTTAACAGAATATTTACAGAAAACTGTAGTAAAGGAATAAAGAAATTCTTCAGACATCTTATATTGTAACATTTTAACTATTTATGAGAGTATTCATAGTTAAAGTCAAGCTAAATGTATGATTTTAAGATTACTGATTAAGATGAAAATGTATTTTCAACAATAAAATGAAATAATTTAAGTATGAAACATAAAATAATTCTTATGGATGAAGTTTGAGAAATGTTGAATATTTGTAAAAATGAAAAAGTGTTAATTGATAATACTTAATGGTATATTTAGGGTAATACTTGACTTTTGAAATATTAATACCCACTATCTATTGTTTAAGAGATAATAAGGCATGTTAAGAAATAAATTTTATTTAAAAAATATTATATATATATGTATATTAATTTATATTTTTGGTAGTTGACTGAATCTCAAAATTCTTAGGACTCAGTTAACTTTATACTATAACAGAATAACTATTAACGATTGAAAATTAAAACCTCTCAAAAAAATTAAGAAGTTAAAAAAATGACACTTTATTTTATATGATCTTTTATATCCTTATAAATTGGAAACGTTTCTGATTATCTGATGTAAAATGTAATTCCAGCTTCTTTCATAACATTACTGATGTATTCCAAGGAACTATTTGCAATATTAAATGTTTGAGAATTGTCGGACACATTGCAAAACTATATAAAAAAGTGTTTATTGATAATACCTGATAGTATATTATATGGTAATACTTGATTTTTGAAATATTAAATCTCACTGTCTATTATATTAGGCTTGTTAAGAAATAAACATTTTTGAAAACTATTATACATATAAATTTGTATTCTATGCAAGTTGACCCTTAAATTAGGTGGAAACATGAGCTTAGGACTCAATACGTTTGATATTATAAATGAACTTCTTTACCGTAGTAAAGCGAATATATCAAGGTCACAAATATATCAAGAAGTTAAAAAAAATAACAATTTATTTTGTATAATCTTTCATCTCATTATGAATAGAAAACGTTTCTGATTATTTCATCCCAAATATATTCCCAGACACATTTCTTCATAATATTACTGATATATTTCAAGTAACCATTTGCAATATTAATCTCCAAGTCTTCCGTTCACTTACCATACCTAAAAGCTAAAGCCTTCCACCAACTCTTGTGTCCTAACTAAATTCTTCAGCCATAGCATTCAGCCATTATCTCGTCCAGCAACCAAACCCCTCGAAGCTTTTCACGAGCACGATGACAAAATATGAGTTACGTAGCAGATCCGCTGTTGCCAATGCTCCACGGCTAAATAATCGTCGAAATATTGATCCGCCACACATGATAGCTAATCAGATTAATGGAAGGTTGGGTCCAGAAGTAACTTGAATTCCATAATTCCGCTTTCGGCTTTGAATTTGCATAAATGAATTTCCCCATCTGAACGAAAAGGGATTAAAGCCTTGTCTTTTAAATTAATTTCCCTTTTGGGAGACTCTTGCCCGATTAGGACGTAGTTGAGACATCTCTCAGGTTTCTTTAAGTAAGAATTGAAAAGAAACTTAAATAAAGGTTTATTGTGACATACAAAGATGCATTTATTTAATTACGTTGATAGAATCTTAATTAATAATTCTGGTAAAATTTTTACTTACGATAAGCATTGCGATAGATAATTCTTTAAATTCATTTGATAACTTTAACCTTTCCCTAAAAATACAAAAATATTATACAAAAAAATATATATAGTACAGCATATTAATACAACATATTATACATAAAATATAAATTTATTTTTTATATTTAATTACAAAAAGTTATATATTGACTAATGTTATGTCATTTATAAATTTATATTATATATTTTAAATTAAATCTAGCTCGCTAAATTATATATTTAGTCAAATTACAATCGATTTATTTTTTTCGTTATTCAGTTAGTTGAAGTTAGTTGATGTTTTGGACACTTTTTTTTTCTGGTGACTGTTATTTGTAATTCATTAAAATGTCAATAAAATATTTTATGTATATTTATACAAAACAATTTATTACAGATATAAGTCAAGATTTATAATTTACTATCATTTCTGCCAGATACACTTTCGAATTTCTGTCAAATAATCTAATTAGTGTTCAGCGAGAAACACAATTTGAATACTTTAGTTTTCTGAAAACATTTATTGGTGCGCTCAGAACAAAATAAATAACAAATGTTTATTTGCTCTAAACTCAATTATATACTAGATGTAAACTTTTAAATAAAATTAAATATTTCATGATGACTGATTCTCATGAAAACCTTTATACAGGTTACTTTCTATAAGATGTTGCATTGTACATATGTTTTAACAAAATATTTACAGAAAAGTGTAGTAAATGGTTAAAGAAATTCTTTAGACATCTTATATTGTAGCATTTTAACTATTTATGATAGTATTCATAGTTAAAGACAAGCTAAATGTGGGAATTTAAGGTTACTGATTACGATGAAAATGTATTTTCAACAATAAAATCAAATAATTTAAGTAAGAAACATAAAATAAATCTTATGGATGATGTCTGAGAATTGTTGGACGAATTGCAAAACTATATGGAAAAGTGTTCATTAATAATATCTGATGGTATATTATATGGTAATACCTGATTTTTGAAATATTAAAACCAGTATTGTATTAGGCTTGTTAAGAAATAAACTTTCTTTGAAAAATATTATATATATTAATTTGTATTCTGTGTAAACTGACTTATGTCAAATTTGTTGGAAACATGAACTTAGGACACAGCAAGCTGCATACTGTAAATGAACTTCTTTAACAAAGTAAAGCGATTGAAGATAAAAATGTCACCAAAAAAGTCAAGAAGGCACTTTATATTGTATGATTTTTTATCTCCTTAGGAATTGAACACGTTTCTGTTCATTTCATCACAAATGAAATTCCAGACGTCTTTCATAACATCTCCATGTTTCCGTTCACTTACCATACCTAAAAACTAAAGCTTCCACCAACTCCAGTAAAATTAAAAAAATATTATATATACTTAAAAACTTTATATATAAAATATTATCTATAGTATATATATATTATGTATTATATAAACTTTAAAAATATTTTATATATATATATATTTATTTATTTATATTCGCTATATGTTGACTGATCTCAAATGTGGTGGAAACTTGATGTTAGGACTCAGTTAGCTTTATACTGATTCGAATTTCTATGCGTCTTTCATAACATTAATACTGCAAACAGTTGCTTAAAATATATCAGTAATCTTTTCAATATTAGAGAGTTTTTGCATACCGTATTTCGGACATCCGTTAGCTTTTTCTCCCTAGCGCGCATGCTCATAGGAAATATTATTACAGATACGCATGCGCAATTTCCTATGAGCATGTGCACTAGGGAGAAAAAGCTAACGGACGTCCGAAATACGGTATGCAAAAACTCTCTAATAATCTCCAAGTCTTCCGTTCAGTCACCATACCTAAAAACTGAAGCTTCCACCAACTCTTGAGTCTTAACTAAATTCTTCCGACATTGCATTCAGCCATTAGAGAGTTTTTGCATACCGTACGTTAGTTACCGTAGGACGTCCGTTAGCTTTTCCTCCCTAGCGCACATGCTCAGTTTCCTATGAGCATGCGCGGTAGGGAGAAAAAGCTAACGAACGTCGTCCTACGGTAACTAACATACGGTATGCAAAAACTCTCTATTATCTCTTCCAGCAAAAAGCCCCTCGAAGCATTTTACGAGCACGTTAACGAAATATCAGTTACGTAGCAGATTCGCTGTTGCCAATACTTCATGGCTAAATAATTGTCGAAATATTGATCCGCTGCACATGATGACCAATCAGATTAAGATTCCATAATTCCGCTTTCAAGTTGAATGTGCATAAATGAATTTCCCCATCTGAACGAAAAGGGATTAAAAGCCTTGTCTTTTAAATTAATTTCCCTTTGGGATACTCTTGCCTGATTATGACATAGTTGAGACATCTCTCAGGGTTTTTTAAGTAAGGATTGAAGAGAAATTTAAATAAATTTTCATTGTGATATACAAAGATGCCTTTATTTAATTACGTTGATAGAATCTTATTAATAGATCTGGTTACATTTTACATACGATAAATATTGTCATAGATACTATAATTCTTTAAATTTATTTGATAAATTTAATTTCCTTCTAAAAATACAAAAATATTATATATAAATAGTATATATAAATATATGTTATAACATGTTATACATAATATAAATTTATAAAAAAAAAAAATTTAAATTACTAAAAATACTTTATTAATTTTTAAATTTACTAAATATAAATTTTTTTTATATTTAACTACAGAAAGTTATATATTGACTAATGTTATGTTATTTATAAATTTATATTGTACAGTTAAATTAAACCCAACTAGATATTTAGTTAAATTTCAATTAATCTTTATTCATTAATTATTTAATTATTAGTTATTTTATTATTTAAATTTAGTTGATGTTTTGAACTCTTTTTGGTGAGTGTGATTTATAATTGGTTAAATTGCCAGTAAAATATTTTATGTATATTTTTTTAAAACAATTTATCACAGATATAAGTCAAGATTTTTTATGTATATTTTTACAACACAATTTATCACAGATATAAATAATAATAAATTTTTTACTATCATTTCTATGTTCCTATTTTAAGTTTCTTTTTACGAAGAATTTTACCGACATACGAGTATATATTTAATGGTAACAATTCGTAAATTAAAAAAAAAAAATTCCTAATCTTTGTACTTGTAAACGATCCTAAAATGCTGTCGTAATTAAGGTCAATAATTATACGAAATCTAATCAAAGTAAAAAAAGAAATATTTTCCTTTAAAAATCTTTGTACGTCTTCTTCATTGGCGCAACAATCTCATGGTGGGTCAAGGCCGTCTGTTACTGGTTGATTAAAAATCGTTGTACTATTACAAATAATTTTTTTTACAAATATCATAAATTTACACATAAATTGGAATTTTTTTAAATATTAAAACCAATACAATTTAATTTAAAATTTATTTTGTGTAATAATTTGTTTACAAATATTTTAATTTACACATAAAGTGCAATTTGTTTAATTATTAAAAACAATATAATTTAATTCAAAATTGAATATTTATTTTGTTTCACGAAACAAATCAGACTTTAAAATTTATGTTACAAATGTTTCTAAAGAATGGCTACCTTTGCATTCTATAATCATGTTTCTCAAAAATTAAAAAAATTACTTAAAAAAATTATTTTCAGAATTAGAGAGAAATTTTATTTTTAAAAACTCCTTCAATTTATTCTTAATATTGTAGTTACAAAACATCTTTTTCAATTTCTTCTATTAGCTCACACTCTCCCTATATATATCTTGTTCAAATTTTTAATCGTTCATAAAATACTTTTTATTTATTCACTCAAGTTCAAATATATTTTTTTTTGAACTTGTAGTGGATGACACTTGATGTTAATACAGTTTTTTGAAATATTTTTTCAGTAATTAAATTTAATTAATTAATTTTAGTTTTTTTTAGATTTAAGTTGCATATATCTACCAATAGATGGCACCAGATAAACTTAAAAAAAGGAATAAAAATTATTTATAAAGGACTTTCTGCAATTTAGTGAAAAAAAATTAATAGTTTAAAAAAACTAAAAAATACGCTTTTAGAGTTAATCTATCTAAAAAGTAAAAAATAATTGTTAACATAAGAATAAAATGACTGACGAGAAAATGAATGTCACTGTTCTAAAAGCGTGGGGTGCTTGTATGACATTTTAAAATTAACTCTGCATTTCTGAGTGAAACTAGTGAAAAATTATAACCATTTATATTGAGCACCCCACGCTTTTAGAATAGTGACATTCATTTTCTCGTCAGTCATTTTATTCTTATGTTAACAATTATTTTTTACTTTTTAGATAGATTAACTCTAAAAGCGTATTTTTTAGTTTTTTAAACTATTAATTTATTTTTTACTTTTTAGTCTGATTAACTCTAAAAGCGTGTTTTTTTTTTAGTTTTTTTAAACAATAATTTATTTTTTATTTTTTAGTTTCAATACAAATCATTTATCATTTGCTACAAAATACATTTATTACAATACATTTATCATTTGCTGCAAAATACATTTATTACAATACATTTTATGAGAAATACAAAAAGATAAATACAATGCAAATAAAAATTAATTAAAAAATACTAAAAAAGCTAAGTACACTACAATTAATATAAGCAAAAAAAAGAATAATATAAAAAAGTTGGAATATACTACAAAGTAGAGTAATTGCTGCTAGAAAGGATGACTAAAGTCTAGGTCTGGTGCAAATTATGCAGAGACGGTACCTTGGCCGATTATCCGCTAAGTTTATATACTTTTTGCCCACCGAAATTTTCGGCCAATAGGAAGAGCGCAATTCGACATGATCGCACTCCTATGCCTTTGAGATCCGCCTCTTTTTAGCCACGGCCAATAGGAAGAGCGCAATTCGATCGCGGATATTACTGAATTTCTACCCGGGGTGAAAGAAAGCTGGGCAACGGGCGTACCGGTTATGATGTTCCTTGGTGGTTTTAAGAATCACAAAACCTCCACATCTTAAATTAATTGAAACATTAGCATAAATTGTAGTTTCTTAAATTAATGAATAGAAGTAATTAAAAATAAATAAATGAATTTAAAATTTAGGAAAAACATCTGCTTGAGAACAATTAAAGCATGAGATCAAAAAAGCTAAAGCTATCGGTACAATTAAGAGTTCGTTGACGATGCCCAAAAATAAAAAGGTTAAAGTTAAAAAAAATGAGAATTTTAAGATAAAAGTAAAATAAAACAAAAGGAATTAAGATTAAACAAAATAATTATACAAAATAAGTAGGGTTTGATCAGTTGACTGACTCGCCAGTAGATGGCGCCATCAGTCCCAACATCGAGCCCAAAAAGTGAGTTACATACAAACATACAAACATACATACATACATACAAACATACAGGTGAAGCTAATAAAAGCGTATTAAAAAGTAGGAATTGACTTTAAAAAAAAATTTGTTTTATATTACTTGTTTTATTTAAAATTACCACTCAGTTTTATAGTGCAGTATTTACGTCATTACAAATTTGAACGTACATCAATTAAATTGTATAATATTGTCATTTGTTTTTTATTGAAACTATATCAAAAAAGTTTTAAAATATTTTCTTATTTGGATGTGATGAAGAAATATAAAGGTAATTTAGTATTCCAATAATGAATTTCAAATAAAAAAATTTTATTAAGTAGCAAATCCATATTTCTAGAACTAAGAAAGTGATTTCAAAATTGAATTTTCATAAAACAGTATTAAAAATGTTTTGAAAAATTTATATTTTAAACAGATTTCATTTATTAAAAGAACTTTAGTAGTCTTAAATTAAGTAAATTTTTTTTCTATCCACGAAAAAGAATTTTAAGCAAGCAATTTACTTGTTCCATAAAATATTGAATGTAGTATATGTCTCATAAATTAAGATTATCTCTATGGACATTATTCCATCAAGATTCGTTCTATTTATTAAATTAATTATTATTATTATTCTCCTATTGCTTAGGAACCATCTTAAAATAGACGCACATATATGTGCATGTTTAATTATTTTTTAACCGAGTTATACTAATTGAAAAACATAAGTTGCGGGCCTGAATGGTCGAGTGGCTAGCGCTCGGTACCACAGGTTTCGGGATCGAGTCCCGTCGATGCCATGGATGTTTGTAATGGTTCGGAATCCCCTTTAAGCCGTAGGTCCTGGTCTCATATGACTGTAGAGCATCACGGAGCAAAAGTCAGATTTCTACCTACGGGTGCTCCTTCGCAACAGAAGCTGCTTCCTTCCCCTTTTACCATGAGTCCATACGGGTTCGTGGGCTTGGTCTAGATTAGATATCTACTAAGTGGGATAAGTAACAACAACAACATAAGTAGCTTCAGATTTAATTCACTTGATTTAATTTGTGTTTGACATTTCAATTTATTTTTAGGCTACTGTATGAAGACTATAAAGTCCTTCAGCAACGAAGTACCAAGCATGTTATATCAGCATAGATAATATTTTTTGAAGTAAAACTTCTTTATAAATATTGTAAATGTAGGTTCTGCAGGTCAATATACTAAGAACTAGAAGTTTAAAATCCTCTGATATCAGGCCATACATTTGGTTGATTGGTAAAAAGAATGTATATAACTGGTGTACCTTGTATATTTTCCTTTTTAGTTTTTTATTAAATGGTTGTAGATATCAAACAAGAAGAATTACTTTAAAAATTTTACCTATAATAACATTAATTTTAAATTTTTTTATTTCATAAGAAAATATAGTCATTATATAAATAATAAACTGCAGTTTCATTTGAACTTTATATTTCAGAAGAAACTCCAACAATTGTTCGATTCCATGTGACTGTGTTGAGCATCGATTCGATTGACGAAGGATCAATGGTAAGTATCGAATTTATATACATATATATTATTTTAAATGTAAGACATTACATAGAGCTTTCTATTTCTATATTGTTTCAATTGTTATCAAAAATAGTGATATTATGCAGAGGTTAAATATAGGAAATTGCAGTTTCTTTGCTCTTAAAAATTAATAAGATTTAAAGTAATAACACAGAAAATGACTTTTGGTTTATAAATCTATAATCAGACCAATAGTTATTTATGGGCCAGAGACCTGGACCTTCACTCAAAAGCAGAATCAAAACCTCACAAACTCTCCCCGTAATATAATTAAAAATAAACTAAATAATTAATATAATAAAATAATAATTAAAATGTCTCTTTAAACGGGATTTTTAAAAATAATTATGAACTTGGAAAAATGAAATGAATTTCTTAAATAGTATAAATCAAATACAAAAATTATTTAAGCTTTAATATGCTTTTTAAAGAATTAAAGAGAGTTAAGAGAATAGTTCAGAGAGAGAAGAGAATTAGTAAACGTTCTTAAACGTAAAAGAGAGTTACTTCAACGACATAAGGCACAAAATGATTGTGGCAACACTACATTGATTGATGGATGATTTACGGAGAACGTAAGACCACAGATGTTGCCCATCTGTGGACTCACTGGCCAAATGTATTTCTTTATTATTACTAATATTACTGAAAATGTTTATAACCTGAGAGAGGAAGATCTTATGAGCTATATTTGGACCTGTTAAAGAGGGTGCTGTTAGGAGGAGGCGTTACAATCATAAAATTGCAAAATTGTTTGGAGAAAAGGATATCATAAATTATATAAAGTCAAATAGAATTCATTGGCTAGCACACATAGAAAGACCATAACAGATGCGCAAAGATTTTTAAGAAGAGCTAGGACCAAAGAAAAAAGAGATACTATAACAGGTTTACTGAAAAGTTCATAGGCTGACACATAGATGGCTCTACAAATATTAAATCCATATGAGTATTAGTTAGCCCTAACATTCAAAAGACACTTGTATATATTTGACAGCTGTTGCACAATTAGTATGTGAGTTATAGCATTTTTAGTGAAGTTATAGCATGTTTAGTGTTCATCACGTGCAGTTCACTCGGCTAACTGTCGATTGGACTCCGGTGTGGAATGATGGAGCCATGTTTCATCCATTGTCACATATCGACGCAAAAATTCGGGCTCTAAAAATCTGCTTAGAATCATCAATTCGTTGGTGTTTTGGGTCGATTGTGAGCTCGCGCGGCACCCACTTTGAACAGACTTTTCGCATATCCAAATATTCATTCACGATATGTCCAACACATTCCTTTGATATCTTTAGTGTCTCAGCTATCTCCATCAACTTCCCTTTACGGTTATCAGAAATTATTTTGTGAACTTTTTTGATGTCTTTGTCGGTAACAGCATCTTTGGGGCGTCCACTGCGTGCATCGTCCTCGGTGCACATTTCGCCTCGTTTAAATTTAGCAAAGCACTTCTCTACGGTGGATTTTTCTGGTGCAAAGTCCGAATAATGTTTATCAAGTCAAGCCTTGGCTTCAATAGTATTTTTTTTCGCAAAAAGCAATGCTTTATTAACACACGAAATTTCTTTTTATCAATTTTTTCAAACTAACAGAAGTTGATTCACTAAAAATTTTATAACTCACATACTAATAGTGCAATAGCTGTGAAATTTATACACGTGTCTTTTGAAGGTTAGGGATAACTAAAAATCATATGGATTTAATACTAGTAGCACCATCTATGTGTCAGCCTACGAACATTTCAACCCCCCTGTTAGATTAATGAAGAGGAAAACTACTTTGGACGTAACGAAGCGGTAGGTGTTTAGTTGGAATACCAGTTAATTTCCCGTACCTCCATATCAATAATTATTATTAAAACATAATTTTAAATCCAAAAGATGAGCTAAGGAAAGAATATTAAAAGAGCCCATGCTCGGAGAGAATTTACAGGAGTAAAAAGGTTAGTAAATACAAAATTTAAAATAATAATTCACAAAAGTATTTAAAAATAAAAACTGTGTCAATTAAAAGGAGTTAAAAAATAACAGTTACGAAACCACGAAAACTTCTGGCTGGCTGAAGAGAAAGAGAAAAGGAAAGGGGAGGGCAGAGTTATAAGCAAACCAAAACCGTTTCGAAGTTCTGCGTTGGAGCGACCTTGAAAGAAAAGAGCGATTCCAAAGCTATCAGAATAAACTACAGTGGTTGGGAAAACGGTTCTAAACTGAAAATGGAAGGACTTTGGAGTCGTATTGTTAGAGAGGCCATAGTCCAACATGGATTGTAGTGCCATGAAATCAGTTAGTTAATTTTATATAAAGTTTTACGGATCTTTTCAAATCATACAATTTGTTATACATTTTTACGGACATCCCAGAATAGTTGGGCATTACACAAAAGTGTGAAACAAATAGGAGAGTTCAAATAAAAAGCGTTTACTAACTTATAACATAGTAAAAAAAATTAATAAATTTCATTGCCAAATAACTCGCTTGTTCATAATGCACCCAAATGATAAACGATTTCATACTATATATTAATCAGCATCTAAGTAGTTATAGAATTCATAGAATCTGTGAAGTATAACTATACCGAAAATAGTATAAGGTATCTAATACATACAATAAGCCTAAATAACTTACAAAAAAGACTATGGATCAATGCCATTTTCCACAATTTTTTGATACGTCCAGTATTTATTTTATAGCCAGTATAAACAGTCTAACTCTGTTTCTGGAAAAAGGCAACATATTCCTTTTTAAGCTGTTTAAAGAACCTGGTATAAAATACCAAAATTGGTTTCTGGAACAGCGAGGAGGAAGCATTTCAAAATGACTAAAGAACCGGGTATAAAATATCAAAATCAGTTTCTGAAACAGCGAAGATGAAGCATTTCAAAATGACTAAAGAACCGGGTATAAAATATCAAAATCGATTTCTGGAACAGCGAAGATGAAGCATTTCAAAATGACTAAAGAACCGGGTATAAAATATCAAAATCGATTTCTAGAACAGCGAAGATGAAGCATTTCAAAATGACTAAAGAACCGGGTATAAAATATCAAAATCGATTTCTGGAACAGTGAAGATGAAGCATTTCAAAATGACTAAAGAACCTGGTATAAAATATCAGAATCAGTTTCTGGAACAGCGAAGATGAAGCATTTCAAAATGTCTAAAGAACTTAGTGTGAAATTCCAAACTTTGTTGTGAGAAAAAAGAAGAAGAAGCAGCTTTAAATTGACTCAAGAAAACCTGTGAAAAATTGACGATTGTTGCAATTTTGTCACTGCAATTTTCATTCATCACTCCCAGCGACTGAATCAAAGAGTTCCTCGAAGAGATGAAAACTATTTCTACCCCAGGGTTGGCAAACTTATTAGATCTCTTGGCCCAAATTTAATTTATTGAATCCCATTATGAAATATATCTGTTGTTTCTTTTAGTAGACGGATCGGTAGAATCCTTTCCAAATTGAGAGTAGGACATCATAACTCGTGCAGCTGACTTTCAGTTATTTAGAGCAGGGTCGGATTTAGATGAAAAGAGGCCCTAGGCTATTCCACTTATGAGGTCCTTCCACCTCCCATTTTTAAGTTTGTAAATTACACGAGAGATAATAAAATACATCATTACTGTGATATACATCAATATGTTAAATGAAACATGTTGTGTTTGGTACTAATCTTTATAAAAAAATGTGGCACGGATAATAAATAAAAAAAAGTCGAGAACACTTATTTGGACATTTATTCTCAGCACCTTATATAGTACTTTCAAAAATAGCTAATAAAACATAATACACAACATTTACATGCACTTTATTTATGCAAGAAAAAAAACATAGCTTAGTGGCATAAGGCACGTCAGTATTTGCCATAGTAATCAGTGAACGTATGAACTATACTTTGATGCAATCTACTATATACAAACGAATAGACTCAATGAGCCAAATGCGTTGATCTGAACCAATACATTTTTATGTTTGTTTATTAGTCATATGTGCAGAATTTCTCCTCATTTTCGATTCAGTGTTTTAGTGTTTTTAGAATAGTGTAATTATAATTTTGCTAACAATTTGAATGGAGGCCCCTCTTGATCTTGAGGGGCCTGAAGCCTAGTTAGCCTATAGGAAAATCCGGCCCTGAATTAGACTAATGGTTTAATATGTTTAATCCCGCCGCAAACTCTGGGACTCTGGGTTTTCTATTCGATTGATAAATCTCGAATTAAGATAACTCGACTTGCAAAAATAAAACATTAATTAGTCAGGTATTCAAAGATTATACATAAATATGTATGTGTACTTAAACCTCATTGTTCTGCAGTACGGGATTGTCTATGATACGGGCCTCGGGATACGGTCTGCAGTACAGGAGCAGCCTACTCACGGAAAGAGGGAAAAGGACAGGTTCTGTTGGGATGGTACACCCGTAGGTGGAAGTCTGACTTGGCTCCGAGTCGCTGAAGAAGAAGGGCAGTGCCTTCTAGGAGAACTTTTAGGAGAATATATCCCGCATGTGCATGTCGTATGGGAGAAAACCCGCAAAACTTTCACCAAGTAGTCGTACTAATGCGATAAGCATCCTGAACATTACAAACACCATCGGGTGTCCTTGTTTTTTGAAACAATGTCTACAACAAAGCCGCCAGCGGACTGAATCTCAGCCCTGATGCTCACCAGTGGCCCATGTTGCCACTGAGTCACAAGTCGGGCATAGATATATGTGTAAATATATATATATATATATATATATATATATATATATATATATATATATATATATATATATATATATATATATAATATATATATATATATATATACAGTAGAACCTCTATAAGGCGAAATAATTGTCATCCCCACAAGCCATTTTGGTATATATTTTCCCTCCGTAACTCGAATAAAAAATTGGACCTCTGTATCTCGAACATTAGCAATGTTTGATTTTAAAATCTTTTTTACAACCTTTACAACTCGATCATTTGAAACTGATTACCTCTATAGCTCGAAGAAAAATAAATTACAGACTTTAAAAATTTGCCGACAATGCACGTCATTGTTTCTTAGAAAACAATGTATGAGTCTGTAATAAATAGAATAACCAATTCTATGAAATAGTAACTCGGAAGAAAAATAATTTTCTGCTCTTTGTAGCTTAGATAATGCTTATATATATATATATATATATAAAGAGATAGATGTAAAATAGGATAATTCGTATTTGAAATTGCCATTTGGTCAAAGGATCCCAACATGTTAAAATAAAATATTTCACAAATCAATAACAAAGAAAAATTTGCTCTGTTAACGTTAATTGTCTTTCAGAAAAAAAGTTAAAGTTAAAACTGAAAGTCTTACAACTGTTGCAAAAGAGAAAAAAAAATTATGAAACTTGAAAGAAATTTTTTAAATATCTCATTAGTTAAAGTCTAAATATTCTTTTAAAATCTAATAAGTTTTTTTATTTAAAATGCATTTACTTTTGCATGGAACAATATCTGGTTTAAAGTAAATCATTTATCGTGAGTATTTAAAAGAAACTCCTCAACGAAAAAAATAGAAAACAATGAAATTATTTTTAACATTACTGAAATGGCTGTGCAATTTGAACGACTTGTTTATTTCAATTTTTAAAAGTTTATTCTCGAAGCCTTTTTTGCAGTTATATTTTTTTCTGAAAAAAAAAAATGGGCGATTACGCTAATTGCTATTTTTGCTTTAAATCTAGCGTAATAACTTTAGATTAAATTTAAGCAATTAGGTGTAAAATGTTATTGTTAAAGTAGAAAAAAAATTCAAATTTTTTTCCGATTTAGCAAACAAGAAACATATTTTTAATTTAATGTTTAAAAGATAGTTTCAATTGTTTTTGGGAAGAACTTAATTATGTTCGCAATTATAATATTACATAGTGGTTTTAAGCAAGTTAAATAAATTTAAATTTTTTTTATCATTTTAGTACATTTTGTTAAGAACAAAGATATCGACTCGACTTGTGGCTCAGTATAACGTGTGCGGCTGGTAAGCATTAGGGCGGAGGTTTAATCCGCTGGTGGCATTGTTGTAGACACTGTTTCAAAAACGAGGAGGCTCGATGGCGTTTGGGATTTTCAGCATTTTGCGTCGTTAGTCCAACTACTTGGTGATTTGGTTTGGCGTGTCGCTCTACTGTCATTTTGTGCACACTTTGGTCTAATTAGACCTAGAGTTTAACGTGGATTCCGAATTACTCACAAACATCCATGTCACAGCCAGGATTTGACCCTGAAGCCTGTAGCATTAAAGCCCAGAGCTCTACCCAATTCGTCATTAGGCCGCAGAACTACTCTCGGTGGAAGTTCCCGAGTTTTTTCTCACACGATAAGCAAATGTAGGGTATTTTCTTCTAAATGTCCTCCCAAAAGGGACTCTACTCCATTATAATCGACTTGGAGTCAAATCTCCTACCTAAGGGTGCTCTATCACTGTAGTAGCGGCCCCCTTTCCCTCCATCCATGAGTTGATTACTCATGTGGTGTCCGTCCCACGCTGCTGGAAACTATGGATTAGTCACAACAACAGCAAAGGCATAGAACATGTATGATTTCTACTTTAAGGCGGGGGGTTATGCATTCTATCCTAGCCCTCCCTCCCTAGCCTATCCCCCCCCCTCCCCCCTTGAGCTTCAATGGGTCTCGCATTTCACTTATATATACAATGAACATTTCAACGAAGGAAGATCAGAATAGAACATTGTATTTCGGGAGGACTGCAGAGTAACAACAGAGCATTTGCTTATCCCAGTGGTGGAAAAACTACGGCCCGCCAAAAAGTTCTATCCGACCCGCGGATTGAATTTTAATTTGCCAGTCCGACGCAAATTAAAAGAAATATATATTTATATATTATATATCCCTCTCCTTTTCTACTTTGATTAAATATTATTTTTTTTCTTCCCTTTTTTCAAACAATTCATGATCTTTTTACTTTCTCTATTTTTGTTCTACACAACATAAATCGACTGAAATAGCAAGCACAGACAGATTTCAGTGCCAATTCAAATAGAATTGGATATTTTTTACCATGCCTTTCAACGTAAATTGTGAAGCAAGTCAGGTCAGATTTGCAGGTTGCATTAATTGGGGTCAATCTAAAAATCCTTTCAAACAGTTGTTTCTAGATATGCCAAAGTTAGAGTTGTACAAATCATTATCGAAAGTAAGTTTCCCTAATTTAATATCTCACGCCCAGAAAATCAGTGCTGTGTTTGCTTCATCTTATATATGTGAACAAGTGTTATCAACTATGAACCTTAGAATTATTTCAAAAGTAGACTGACAGATTAACGTTCCTTGGAATCAGTACGTCTCACTTCGAACCTCAATAGAAGGAACTTTTAATAATGAAATGCCAATTTCATTCTTCTCGTTAACATTTAAATTGTAATACTTGTATATTGTTTTTAAAATTTAAAAAAAAATTATCTTGGCCCGCCAAACTTTTTTTTTCGATTTTTGGTCCGCCACCGAAAATGTTTGCCCATCCCTGGCCTATCCCATAGGAGAAAACCCTGGAAACTCCCACTATGCAGCCTTACTATCAGTGTAAGACGCTTTACACCCGTTGTCACAATCATCATCGTGTCTCTTCGTATCTGAAAGCAGTGATTGCAATGAATGCCGCTTGAAGATTTGAACCAGAGATCTCTTGATCTCTAGTCATGCATGTTGCCATTGACCACGAGTCGGACATGGATATAAATACATGTATTAAAAAGAAAAATTACATCCTATCTCAATTAAATATCATTTTATTTTTGTTCATTATTTTGCTTGTAACTAATAAATAAATGGAATAAAATAAATTTCTTAATCAATATGTACAGAAGTGGAAATATATATTTTCTGGGGAGATATACAACAACATTTCTTTGCAAAATGTTAGTATGAAACTTTTCAAACAGCCCAGTTTTTAATCGAAAAAAAAGTTGTACCAATTTTTCCATTAATTACTTCGTTAAAAAAATAATATTTTCTGTGTCAAGAACTACAAGAAAGGTTGCAGTGATTTCTCGCTAAGAATCCTACTGCCAGTCCTAGTTTTTATTAAAAATGTTCTCCTAACAACCTGAGAATAATTGATTATCCGAATTTAATTAATATATAAAAAAGTTTCTAATTAGAAGATAATTATTTTTCCCCATAAAAGATACCTAGCGGAAAAAATTACCATGCATTCCCTGCATACTAACAAATCTATGACATATAATTAGAAGGATAAAGCAAGTTATTTAGAAGAAAATAAGATGTATATAACAAAAAAATTCAATAGAATTGCGAACAAATATCCTTTCTGCCTTTTCATTAACAAAAAAAAAAAAGACCAGTCCCTTTAGATTCTGATAGTTTAATAAGATTTTTCCTTTTTTAAAAAAATGTATTCTCTACACATAACTTCCGTAAGCTTTAATGAATTTCTTCCGCTTAAATGACAAAGTTTCGGTTGTGCTACCAAAATCTTTATTAATTTTAAGAGATTTTAATTAGGAAATTTTTTAATATGTTGTACACCATGAATATAAAACCTTATAAGGTTTGATCTTTATGTTAGAGTTTATTTTTGGTTAAGCTGCTTAAAATGTCATTATAAAATAAGTAATTGTGTTTAAATTAGGCTTTAAAAAATGGATGTAAAGCCAAAGATAATAAAGATATTGTGTAATATTTCAGCAACTAATATGAAGTTTACTAAATTTTTTTAGTGCACATAAAGGTATTTATTTTGCTTCATAATCTTTAATTTAGAGTAACTGGTGCTCGACTAGTGGCGCCGCTGCGGAGCATTAGGGTTGGGACTCAATCCGCTGGCGGCTTTGTTGCAAACACTGTTCATAAAAATGAGGAGCCTCTATGGCATTTATGATGTTCGGGATCTTGCTTTGTTAGTCGGACACCTCTCGAGTGTTTTTCGGGCTTTCTCCCATACTATACAAAAATGAGGGGTATTTTTCCTTAAATGTCCTTTCTGAAGGCCTGTACTCCTTCTAATGTTCTATCAACCTACGGGTGCTCCATCAAAACAGAAGCTATTTCTTCCATGAAACCCCACGGGATCTAGAACTTGGTCGAGATATTGTTGTCCACCGAGTGGTATAAGAAAAAAAGAATAACTGATAATCTGACAAAGTCTAGACTAAATGTCCTTTGACTAAAATTAGAAAAATATTTTTTTTCCTTTGAAATTTGAAGTTGCATATAAAGTCAGTGAAATCGCAGTCTTCAATATCATATAATGAGATTTTATATAATAAATAAGCTATAAGAGTTGGTCAATAATTGATGTCAAATAAACTAAAGGTTTAGCTATATGTGTAAATCTTGCAACTGCAAAATTTAAATATAGAAAAATAAAGATTTGTAACAAAGAAAGTTTAATTTTTGGCGATTTCAGTCTTATTTTGTCTGTATATTTAACAAGAATTTGTAGTAAAAAAACCCACCAGTATCTACGAGTTAATGTACCAGGTCTTCTTTTAATTATTTGATTAACAGAACGAGATTTGCCAGAGCGCTGGCTAATTGGCCATCAGGCTAACTAGAATAATTGGTAATCTGAAAAAGTCAAGGCTAAATGTCAGTAAAAGATCTAGTCAGTCTAAAACTTGGAATGAAAATATTTGTGGGCCTGAATGGCGAGTGTCTAGCGCTCTGGCGCTCGGTAACACAGGTTTCGGGTTCGAGTCCCAGTGCTGCCATGGATGTTTGTAGTGGATCGGAATCCACTTTAAGCCGTAGGTCCCGGTCTTATTTGACTGTAAAGAGCGTCACGGAGCCAAGTCAGACTTCTACCTACGGGTGCTTCATCACAACAGAAGCTGCCTCCTTTCTCTCCATCCATGAGTAGATCACTCATGGATTGTCCGTCCCGCACTGCAGGACACTGAGGATTAGTCACAAACAAACAAACAATGAAAAGATTTGTAATATGAAGTTAGATATAAAGTCAGTCAAAGCGAAGTCTTCATTATCATAAACGAGTTTTTATATGATATCAAATAAACTAAAGGTTTAGTTACATGTTAAACACTTGCATTGAAACAAATATAAGTTAACAGTAGAAAAATGATTTATAACAAATAAGTTTAGTGGTGGTAGATTGCTGTCTTATTTTGTCTGTATATTAAACAAGTAATTGTAGTAAAAATATTATGTACCAGTTCTTCTTTTAATTTTTTAATTAACAATTTCTACAACAAAAAAGACTGCATTTCATTTAACTTTTCTTAAAAAACTTACTGATAATCTCAGTTTTTTTAACAATCTCTTCCTAACAACTAGTAAATAATTGAATATCCTGATTTCACTAATTTGCTAAATCAGATAACAATTAGCAGTCTTCTATTTTGCGTGATAAAAATTACCTGGAAACGAAGTTACCATCTATTTCAAGCGGGATTAACATATCTATGGCGCATCGTCAGAATTCGAAATTGAGTATTCTGGTTGAAAGGAATGTGCATAGTAAATGTTTGGAAGAAGATTCCGAATTTCATTATCCTGCCTCTTCTGCCTTTAATGATGACAAAAAATTAATTATGGGATGCATAATTACGTGCTATTATTACACATGACTTCCTCGTGACTTAGTAACAGCTAACTTATTCATTCTTGCTTTGTGGAAAGTAATTATTTGTCATGCGTAATCCTTAACAAGAAACTTTCCTTTTAATGAAAACCTTTATCTAGTTATCGAATCTTTCAGAGTATTGTTACAATATTCTATATAACCTAGGTCATGATATTTTTTAATACAAGCAGATATGACCGGTGTTATCAATTTAAACGTTTTTAATTTTTATAAATTTTATTTAAAAAAAAAACTGAAAAACTAAAGATTTTAGATATTAAATAGAGGCCTGATGGCCAAGTGATTCGCGCCTGGCGTTCAATGCCACAGATTTCGGGTACGAGTATCGGTTGTTCCATGATTGTTTGTAGTTGTTCAGAATCCACTTTAAACCGAAGGTCCTGGTTTAATATGACTGTAATGCGTTGAGAGTAGGGCTGACAACTCTATCCCGTAAAAAGAAAACATCTTTTTTTCTCGAAATCTGCCAGTAAGCAGACGGCCTTGGCCACCATAGGGCTATTGTGTAATAAAGATATTAAATAACTCACTTTAAATAATATAGATTGACTGAATAAATATATTATTTTGATGTAAAAATTTCAAATACCTTATTTCCTATTAGTGTTTATTTTTAAGAATATAATATTAATAGTTTTGAAAATAAATTGATAGTTTGCATGGTAAATTTTATGCCTTCATTTTTTACATTAACTTTAATGGCTAGGCTATGTTTTTATGGCTGGCGTATTATCTGGTGGCATAAAAATTTGATATAAACACACAAAAATATTATTTAATAAAAAAAAAAATAATTTATAAAACTTTTACAAAATTTTTGCCTATGAAATTTTTCGAAGGGATTATTAAGCCCAAAGAAAAAATAGTAAATGTTTGATGGATCTGGGAAAAATTGATTTAGTGAAATATATATATATATATATTTCACTAAATCAGTTTTTACAATTACAAGTACAATTACAATATATATATATATATTGTAATTGTACTTCCTCCTACATACTGGCAAGAGTGGCCTTCTTTAGCATTAAGGAGATATAATCAGTCGGCCCAAGCGGAAGTACAAATACAGCGCAATTTTCACACTCCCTCTAAGAACATTTATTTTACGGCTTCTCATTCGGAGATGAAATATATTTAGCACATCCCGACTCATTAATTGGTGTACAGACTCTCAACTGGAGATGAAGTATCTTTAGCGCCTCCTGCGAGTATCGGGTTTCCGGCTTAGAAGAGGAGAGGCTTATCCTTTCTCGAATCTCTAATTATCTGTCATTAAATGTGTTAAATAGATGTCGGAGATTTGATGTCGATCATGAAAGCGATATAAAGCGTCTAGCAAGGATATTCAAGCTACTTGGTAACGGTTTTCTGGGTTTTTTTTCCTTGCAACAGATAAATGAAGGGCAATTATTCCTAAATATCTTAACGGAAGGCAATACTCTTTCCGTTATTGTACGTTGGGAGGTGTTTCATGGAAAACAAATCCCATCGATGTTGAATAATAAAAAAAAATATTCCAAATCAGCAATCATCGATATGAGATTCAATCTCTAATAAAAATAAAGTTTCCATATACCATCAATATAAACTAAGCCCTCATTTTGTGGCATAAAATTTGAAATTTTAATCCTTATTTATTTCTAATATAATTTTTAAATAACGACATGCCTAAAATATATTTTAACTTTTAAAATATTATGGGTATAATACTGTGTCCAAAAAGTAAGACCAATTTTCAATTTAAAATTCCCGGGGCTAATGGATTTTTTTCTTTTTTTGGGTTGCTGACACTGTCCTTAACATCTGTGTGAAATTTGACGTCAAAATATTCATTAGTGTTTGAGTTTCGCTGGGCTTTGTGAGACGCTAAAACTGATTCCGGCAATTTTTGAAATGTCTGAATTAATTCAGCAAACAACTAGCATTCAATTTTGTTTGCGGAAACGTATAGAATGCATGCAGAAGGCATTCGGTGAGCATTCCTATATCGGAAAAAAATGTTTACAAGTTGTATAAACAGTTCAAAGGAGGCACAGAACGCAGTTGAAGACGGAAAGGCCTCTGGCCAACCATCAACCACAACCGACGAAGCTCAAGTAAAAAAAAAATCAAAGATTTGGTGCTTGTAAACCGTCTATTTACAATTAGAGACCTTGCTGATGATGATGTTGGAATTTCAAAAGGAGCGTTCAATTCCATTTTGAGCCTCAAACGCGTCATATTTCGATTGGTACCGAAAACACTGAATGCGCCAGTTCACACTGCATTGATTCTTCATGACTTTTTCGCCAGAAATAAAATCGTTCCACAATCACCTTATTCACACAGTGAAACTTCTGGCTATTCCCTAAGCTCATAAGATCACTCAGATGACACCGTTTTGAGTCGATTCAACGTGAATCGCCGCGCGCTTTGAAGGCCATCCCTGCCGATGATTTTTTCACATGCATTGAGGATTGGGAAAAAAGTGCATTGTGTCCGGAGGGGATTACTTTGAAGGCGATGAAATAAATTTGGAAGAATAAATAAAGAGTTTTGAAAAAAAAGATACAATTTACTTACTTTTTGAGTATAGTAGTAAGATACAATTTCTATCTAATATTCTGATACACCACCAACAGAAATTTAATCTTAATTTTGTTGAATAAAATTTTAAATTTTAACCCTTATTTTTAATCCGATTATTAAATAATGGTATGCCCAAAATGTATTTTAACTTTTAAGAAATTATGAGTATATAATGTTTACATTACCGCAAATGTTTTCCATAAGTTAAAGGCAGAATAATTTTTTTGTAAAAGTATACAAACCAAATGAATCTATAAAGAATGTTTGTCGAACAAATATATCCCTTACGAAATCAAATTAAATAAATATCAAGAAGCAAAAATAATCAAAGCTATTCGATAATTAGTGGACAAAAAATATATTGTTAAAATTAAAGTCAGATGAAAAACCATTTTGATTAATGATAGCAAAATTTTACTGTTTTAAGAAGTAATTAAAAATTAATAATGGCAACATACATTCATCTTATTTAATGACTTTCTTAAATAGATTCAATAGAAACAAATTTGAATTTGTTTTATTTCCTTTTTTAATTATTCTTAATTTTTTCTTCCAAAATTAATTAGAATTTTGGAAACTAGAAAACATAAAAATATATTTTGGATAATTTTCATTAACATTTTGGGATTTACTGTGTAATTAAACTTGATATTAATTTATTGAAGAGAACATTTTCAATTTTATTTATTTAATATTTCATAAAAGTTGCGCAAACTTTAAATATTAGTAAAAAGTAAATAATTTTTATAAGAATTTAAATATGTGATTTTTAAGATTGAGTGATTGCGAACGACTTAGATTTTTAAAGGGGTGTATTTATTTTTTTTAATTAATGAATCAATCATTAACAAAATATTTTGCTCTAGTTTCATTAACATGTAATTTGCAATGGGCGGATATTATTTTTTAGTTTTCTTATCTGCTTAAGATTTAATTATTAGTTTACATAATTATTATATTATTACTATATCCATTAACTATTATAATTACTGCAATAGGCTTTTTCTTTCAAATGGCATTTCCTTCATTTATGATTGCCAAGAAAAGTTCACGAGCAGGCTATCAAAAGAAGATATTGATTTAAGGAAATACTTTGAGGGATAATTGTCGAGCACTTACAATTCTTACGGGAGAGAATCCGGACAACTCTCATGAAGCAATCTGACTGTGGATGCTATAAGTTTATACACGCTGCATAGATAGTCAGATCCGACTTGTGGCTCAGTAGAGCATTAGGCGCTGCTGCTGAGCATTAGGGCGGAGGTTCAATCCGCTAGCGGTTTTGACTGTCCACACTGAAGACACTGTTTCAAAAAACGAGGAAACTCGATGGCGTTTGTGATGTGCAGCATCTTTCCTCGTGATTCGGACTACTTGGTGGAAGTTTTACAGGTTTTCTGCGATAGACACGCAATTGCAGGATAATTTTACCCCTAAAAGTCCTCCTGGAAGGCATTATCTTCCTTCTTCAGCGACACGGGGCCAAGTCAGACATCTACCTATGGGTGCCTATCACAACACAAACTACCCCACGCCCCGTTTTACACCTTCCATGAGGCCATTAATGAATCATGAATAGTTTACCAATCGCAAATTCAAAACTTCTTAACAGAACATATTCTACTCTGCCTCTCTTTTTTTAAAAGTAGAAATGCCATATAAGCTTTAATATCGTTACAAGATTGATATTATAAAGAATTTTAAAATATAAATAAACCTGAACTGATAAATTAATTAATTTTTTAAAATAATTTTTAACTTTTTACCATATTTTGTAATTTTTAGGTATTAGATTATTAATTTTTTGGTCATAGTGAATTTGGTTTGTCGGTATCATCCGGGAAAGTGTAGTTTTCAGGTATCTTTTGGCACTGCAGCACAAAAACTTTCAGGGCAACATTTTTAATGTATTTATAATCAATATGCACACGGGAATCATACAAATGTACTTGTTTGGTTTTGAACCGAACTCCTCGTTTTCAGAAATGGCCTTTCAACCACCTGGTCGTTTCATGTTTCAACCATTTCACAGATCTGCTGATTTGATATCCATGATATCAGATTTATTTACCCATATAAATACTAGCATTTCTATGGAAAATCAATCTGTAGTTATGTAAAAATTCTTCCTATTTAATGTTAATTTTCCTAAGCCGGAAAACTCAGGCCAGTTCTGGCCTGATGGCCAATTGTCTAGTGTTCGGCAAACTTCACGTTCGATTTCTGTCTGTGGCATGGATGTTTGCCAGTGGTTCAGAAACCACGTTAAACTGTATTTCCCGGTCTAATTAGTCTAAAGTGTACAGCAAATAACCGTAAAGCGACAAATCAAACCAAATACTAAGCCCGTTAAACGAATAATGAAGCAAGTTTGATTTTTTGCTGATGCAATTCCTATCAAACGATCTATTACAATAAATGGCATATCTGAATTTCTTCAGCACGACATTGAATGTAATACAACCTTTAAAAGGATTTATAAATGAATACTAAATAATATTGGCCAATTTAATTGTTTCCTTTTCAGTTAATCTCAGTTTTCATAATAAATTTCATGTTCTTAATTAATTTAACAAATATTAAATACAATTTTTAGAGATGCCTTTCTCTTCTGACGTATGTATGTTTCAGACGTATGTGGCCGACATCTTTATGTCTCAAAGCTGGAAGGACGACAGGCTGCAATTGCCAGAGAACATGACTTCGAAGTACCGCCTGCTTCCCATCAGCTGGCTCAAGAAAATGTGGCGACCCGATTCTTTCTTCAAGAATGCCAAGAGAGTCACCTTCCAAGAAATGACGATACCGAATCATTACATCTGGTTGTACAGCGACAAAACCATTCTCTACATGGTCAAGTAGGTTTGCCATACAATACTTGGCGAATTGTTATACCATTAATTTGCCAATCAAATTTTCAAACTATCAATATTTTATAAAAAATAGTTGCAAAATTAAATACTGTACTTACTATGTAAAATTGCGTAGTATAAGTCTGACATTTAAGCATTGCTCGGCAAAAGTCCAGCATTTACGTAAAATGTAGGATTTACATCTAAAACAATGCCAACGTTACATTAAATCAATATTTAAATAATTATCATAAAATTGCTCTTAAAAACATCAAAAAATATTAATTGTCTTCTAACACTGTTTATTTTAAATGCCATTTGGAATTAATTTTTACATAATTCGTTGACAAAAATGAAAATTGGTCGAAAATGTATCATTGTTAAATAACATCAAAGGAAAATAATGTACTAAAATACCTATAATCATCACAATAGTTATTATAGGGGCCTGATGGCCGAGTGGCTAGCGTTCTGGCTCTCGGTACCACAGGTATCGGGCTCGAATCCCGGCGGTGCCCATGGATGTTTGTAGTGGTTCGGAATCCACTTTAAGCCGTAGGTCCCGGTCCCCTATGACTGTAAGAACGACACGGAGCCAAAGTCAGACTTCTACCTACGGGTGCTCCATCACAACATAAGCTGCTTCCTTCCCCTTCAATCATGAGTGCATATGGGCTCGTGGGCTTGGCCAGCCAAGTGGGATAAGAAACAACAACAACAACATAGTTATTATTACAATTATTAGTAATTATATAAGTAATAAAGGCAATTGTGTAAAGTAACCCAAATATTTTTATTAAATTTTCAATTTTCTCCTAAGAATTGAATTTAACTAATTGAAAATAAATAATGTATAAATTGGATTTCATTTTTTGACAACACAAAGGATTTCACATCTTCACATAAAATTTTATAATGTTCGTTATTAAATTATGAGTAATCCCATTTAAAATAGAAATTCTTTTGATTAAAATTTTCATTAAAAACTATTTATTATATGATTCTTCTAAAAATTAAAAAAAAATATTGATTAAATAATAAAACGATGTGTAAAGTTAAAGTATGAAATGGTTTGTGTTTGTTATCTTATTTTTTAATATTTTTGTACTTAAAGATGATGGTTTATTAAACTAATTATATAAACTTTTAATACTAAAATTATTTTTATTATTTAAAAGAAAATCTGTAAAGTTAAAATGATTTGACTTGAATACAATTATTTTTACGCAACCACTCCAATTTACAAAAGATTTTAGGAAAACATTTATTGATTAATTAGTTTTTTTAAATTCAGAAATATATTATTGAAAATGTTCACCTCTTACCATCATTTTTTTCTGTATTAATAAAATAATATGTACTATTTTTAATCTAAATTTTTCTAATTATTCTTTTAATAATATTATTAATTATTAATTTTCTATTAATTCTTTTCTAATTTTTAATTATAAAATTATTAATTTTTTATTAATTCTTTTCTAATTTTTAATTATAAAATTATTAATTAATTTTAGTATAAAATTTTTAATTATAAAATTCACATATATAGATAAATATCTTATTTTACTAATAAAATTCTCTATTCCATGATAGACTAACCTTAGAGTTGTCCTGTGCCATGAAGTTTGAAGCATACCCTCATGATACACAAACTTGTTCTTTGAAGATTGAGAGCTGCAAGTTGCAATATAAGTATTTATCAAACATTATTTGGCAACTATCTATTCTATTAGAATCCCAATTATTCGAACCATGCTTGTCTTACTAAAATAATCATCATACTTTTTTTCTATTCTGACCAAATAAAACTTTACAACTTCTCTTTCATTTTCCATTACACTGTTAGCAGCGCATGCTCGTTTAAAAAGGGTAACAACGAAAATTCATGTATCATTTATCTTTATCACCCTTGAAGAAAGGGGGATGCATTTTTTTCAAAAAATGAGGATTAGTGTATCAGTTTCTTCTTGCTAATTTGAGACAGCGTCGGCTAATCATAAGACCTTCAAGAAACCACAGACGACACGATTGCAGACATGGTTAAAAACTGCGAGAAACTGAGAAGTTATGATGAAAACGATGTTAGTTAAAAGAAATGACGCATTCCGGGATTTGATTGAAAAAATTACTAAATACACTGAGAAACAAGAAGAGACTACTGCAATACATCTTATAGAACGATGCAATATTGCAACAATTAAATGTTTATCATCCCACAAACAAACAAATATCTAGGACTTCTTCACATGAATAATTTCATATTCCATTTTTATGAAATCATTTAAAGTGCACATTAATAGAATAAGTACGTGTAATACTCTAAAAATTTATAAATTCTGTGTAAATTTATATTTCATCTCCTTATTTAGTTTCTTATGTGAATCCAATTTATCCTAGATTTTTTCTCATCCGAGGTAAGATTGGTTCACATTAATTCGAATAATCAAATAACTCTTTTATAATCGAATCTTAGTTTCCTCCATGGTAAAAAAACCTTTTCTAAAAATGTTTAATTTGCATAATGTATTTAATTTAAAATAAATGCTGAATACCATTTTCGTATAGGTTACTCAAGTTTAAGTGTCTTTTACTTATAAGGCATTTAATGCTCCTCCTTATAAAATGCAAAAGGTCTACAGACAGATGGTCTATTTATAAGACAAAATCTGAGTTTCCTTTAATTAAAAAAAGTTGTTAAATTTAACTTTCATCTTATTTATAACAATACTGTTTCTTTAATTTAAGATAATGTTGGTGATTTTAATTGAAATTTATGTTTTTTTTCTATCACCAGTGTCCTATACAACCGACGATCTCATTTTCGACTGGGAATCTAAAGTCCCTTTAGTAGTACAACCTACAATTGAGCTTCCTCAACATATTTTAGTGGACACCAAACTCGGAGATTGCATGCAAGCATATTCTACAGGTAATTTCCTGAAACGCTCAATTTCTTTTCTTCTACATTTTATATTTTATTTGCATATCTGCGGATCTAATAAATAATCTCAATGAAGATACGGATATACTGTTTTATCTGTAAATAACTTACTTACGGATTATAGCGCCTTACCCATTGTACTTTCCATTAAGTTTCCTTAATATATTTTAATGGTCATAAAACTCGAGACAACATACAAAAGTATACCACAATCAACCCCATAAAAACTTCAGGGAATTTTTCCTCCAGGCAGGACCTCGATTACCGCACATATATCTCGCAAATAATCGACTGGCGATCATGGGTGGACTGTAATTATTAGCATTTTCTACTTTCTATGAGTGTTCACGTTACTGAAGACACCAAAGCACGTTTCCAACCAATTCAAACTTATTTGTTCACGCAGACTATGTGCATTAGCATTGGTCAACGATTGATGTTTTTATCCCACTTGGTCGACAGCAACATCAAGACCAAGTCCATGAACCCGTGGGGTTTCAAATAAGGAGAAACCTCTCCAAGAAAACCGACGAGTCATGTTAAAGGGTAAAAAATGCAACTTTTTTTTTGTCCTTGACCTTGCGACAACAAAGACATGGGATACCCAAAAGGAATAGCTAGACTTTACCATACCCGATTATACCTCGACCTGGGTACCTATTTCAGTAGTTTTTTTATAACATGCATGAGCTGTAGTGGAACTATTCTAACCCGTTTTCACACTGGAAATCACTTCTACTTGACATTTTTATATTTACATTGAAATTGCTGTTTTTTTAACTCAAAACAGCTGCAAATTTAACGTATCATTAATCGCGTTCTTTATCGATCCTCCAACTTTTCTCCTAATTTTTTGAAAGTAATGAAGGAGAAATTTAAAAAAATGGTAATTTTTCAATTTCAAAATGAGAATTTTTTTACTGGTCCCTTTAATTTTCATTTTTTCTCCACGTTCAACTATCTTTGTAGCAGATGAATTCTTGGTATTCATTCCTCTTCTCCCATGAATCATTATTTTAAATTAAGGTGCCTGGCACGAATAATTTTTTCATAAATCAAGAAACTTTAAGACTTTTTAATGAAATGGAGCATAAATACGTGATGGAGCAAGTTCATTTAAAGATAATTTTGTAGAAAAAAAAATTTAATTATGTTATTGATTTTGAATCAAATAATGGCGTCGAACTGGCAATTCTTCATTTGTTTCATTGATAGAGTTGATTGTAATATATAAGAAGAAATTTAATAATAGAAACAATATAATATCTGTCGTACTTGAACCATTTAGTATGGTTCTTTATATGCACAACTTTATACTTACATTCCCATTATACTTAGATAAGAATGTACCATTATAAAACAATATTATAACTAATGCGTAAATAAAAAAAAATTACATTATTTTCTCATTGGCCGTTACAAATTGTTGGATTTTATTAAATACTTTTTTAAAAAAAATTTTCTTTAGCGCTCGGTACCAGGTAAGGCATCATTGGTTCAAATCCCGGCGTTGCCATGGATGTTTGTAGTGGTTCGGAATCCACTTTAAACCGTAGGTCTGGGTCCTAATAGGATCGTAGAGTGTTGCGGGGGCATTGTTACTCCGCATCCGAGGCTTATCTCCAGGTTTCGTGCGCCCCCTGGGTAGTCCAAAGTGAGTAACTTCGGCGCAGCCTTTATGGCATAAAATATCACGGTCTATTTGCCAGTTGCATTAGAAGAAAAGAGAAAAGTTTTTTAAAATTTTAAATCGAATTGCTCTGTATGAAATAGTCTCGATATTTATTATTTCATATATGGAGTAAAAATTATTCTATCTTTGTTAAATATTAAAAAATCCCCATAAACATGTCAAATGAAAAGAGACAAAGAAAATTACTATGTAGTATTAATTTAAATTAATGTACTATTATATGTAGAAACCAAACAAAGCTCTAATAATACTTATTCTATAATGAGTTTTGGAATTTTACATTATTCTTCAAAGTGATAACATCAAAGATCTTATACTCTAGTCTTTAACAATTTTCAAACAATTTTCTTTGAACATTCCTCAATTTAATGTTTAAATGAAGCAACAAAAAAAAATTTATATTTTCATTGCAGCTGAATAAAATAGCTGTTTGGTATAGTAAACAACACGACTATGTTTACATTAATTGGCGTCAGCATTAAATAACATTTAATTTTTAAGTTTATTTAATAATATTAAAGGCTTATTGTAATTTAAACTAAAACTACAATTAAAAATAATGTTTGGCGAGATGATAATTTTATTTTAGAAGACTGGGCTATACTAACATATAATTTAATACAACAGAGTAAATTATGCTTTTAAAATTGTATTAAACTGAACAAACACAAGCAAAATTATATTAGCTTTTCCATAAAGGGTAGTATTTCCCAAATTATTAATCTAACTAACGTTCTGTTTACTTTTGTCAACATTAGTTTCATTTCAAAATAAAGAAAATAATCGCATTCTACCTTCATAATGCTTAGAAATATTTTATGATGGAGGAAATAGTTATGTAAACCTAACTCTGTAGATGAAAGAAGAAAAGTAAATTTAAGCACACAGATTCGTTTTTGTGTTTGTGTAACATTATCTCACGTACTAAAACTAGAATAATATGCCTTCCGTACATATATTTTGAGCTCATGTTTATAAATGAGCTAAAAATATGTACTCTAGAAAGCATAACTATTTTACAGAAAATTCTAATGCACTCTTCAAGAAAATATTTAATTTTACTATCTCTATTTCTCTCCCTTTCTCTTTTATGTCTTCTCTGAATATTTTTTTTTCCTAGATAAATTCTCAATTCTAAAAGAACCATATTTTTTTTTTCCATCAGCTTAACATTTTTTTATCGTCTTTCTTATTCGTGTTTTTTCATTGAAACTTTGAAAATCATAAAATTATGAAAATGATTCTTTAAAATTTGAATTTTTTGTTACATCTTGCAGATTACTTACTTATAGGGTTTTTTTTTCCAGGAACAAAATTTTTGCAAAAAAAAAGAAATAATGGCGTAGTTTTTTTATTGTTCTGGAAGTTTTGAAAAATATTTTTATTTTCTTTAAAATTCATTAAAAAAAATGACAAAGATGCGGTCTAAAACTAACACTATGATTTTATTCAAAAAAGGGGCATCCTTTTTATTGATGTTTGTCACATTCTGAAGAGAGCAAAATTACATCAAATACTACATCAAGTTTTTATTCCTTCAACGCCTTTGTACTTTTATTAGGATACGAGCAAAGCGTTGTTTACCACATCCCAATAGCAGATACTGAGAACTTTTTTACTCTAAATAATTGTTAAAAATAATATTGAACGAATGTCAATGGTTTGAATTAGGAAAAATATAAATTAAATATTTTGTCTATATCTCCGATATTACAAAAGGTGAAATTGATTAATTAAAAATAATAAACATATTTGAATTTTTAATGAAATACTTATGTTAGACGATAAAAACCATAATAAAAACTCTGTTAAAATGGTGACCATTTGTATAAATAATCTTTCACCGACTGGTTCATAAGAAACGATGGTATTCGAAGATCCATTTTCATTTGACCCTCAAATTTTTATACAAATTAAAAACTTTCAGAAACATGTTGTTCAATATTTTTGAGAACCTCCAACATCTAGTTATTGCCACAGTGATTGAACGAATATAAACCGCATTCTATTAGCAGCATTTTTTAGTAAGATTCTGGAATAACCTTTATTTTTTTTTTGATTTAAACGGTGAAATTCACAATTTATAAAGAAGTAGTGGACAACATTGAAAATTTTTGTTCTTTTGTGTTTGCCATCATCGGTATGAGATTCCCTGAAGGAGTAATTGGTATCCAATGATCTTTCGCATCAGCTTTTTAGCCATCGTGTATTTAATTTCTATTCCTATTTATATTGACACAAATTAAAAGTTAAATTTTGTAGACATGCATTTTTTATTTTAGAAGAACAATTACTTTGAACAAATTTTATGATTTAGTATAATATACATAATAGATCTACTTTATATATATAGATATAGATAACTATTTCCTAAAGTTTGCGATAAACATCCTGAGGTCTAGTACAACAATCAAGGCTATTCAAAGACGGCAGCAGACAATGGTGTCATGCGATTATTTGACCCTATCAAAAAAATTCATTTTAATTGACCATTTTGTCGTGAAACGTGGCTTTAGTGTGGTCAAAATTTCGTAAATTTTTTTTTTTTTTTTTTTTTTGAAAAAAGGATAAAAAGGAGTACAAAAATTACTACTACAAATAGCTAATCATGGTAATTTAAGAATGACGGTGTCAAAATTAGAGCTGAAGATTAGTTCTTTGATAACAGCACACTAGTTCATTGTCAAAAGTATCAAATGTTTATAAATAAATTATTACAAAATTTTAAAAAAACAGCAAGACAAAGGAAATTTAAAGACTTATAAAGTATTCGCAATAAGTATAAGTAACTATTGCTGAAATAAAAATCGGAGGAAAAATCGGAGGAAAAATCGGATAAAGCAATTGTAGACAACGTTTAGCTTTTGCAAACGGCAAAAAAATTACATCTTGTTTTAGAATATTGGAAAACAAACTTACCGTCTTAAAAAAAGTTTTTAGTTTGTAAACATTTTTAGAACTGATGGAGAAAGAAAAGAGCGGAGGAAAAAACCATAGAAAAGCATCCAAAGAATTTTCATCCAACGATGAAGTGTGGAGGAGATTGTGTAATTTTTTATACAAATTAAAGTCTGAAATTTTGTAGACACGCTGTTTATGATTTGATGAGAAGAAACAGTTATCTTGATTCCAATCGCAATCTATGTCCAACGAAAGATCAATATCATGCGTGCTAAATCTTTCAGGTTTACTTATTAAAAAATCCCATCAGAGCGACAGGCCACTTAAAAGGTCTCGTTCCTGTGAAGGGAATACGTTACACCCAGGGCAGCGGAGAAATGATGTCATGTAATTTATTTACCCTATCTGGGACATTCATTTTAATTAAGGGCCAATTATGGAGTGTTAGACGCTGACGAAAATACTTAGAAGAAATGTATACGCCAACTTACGGGTTCTTTTAAGTTCAAACGGTGGTTCAAAATAAATGCAATTGTTCTCTTCAGAATTATTTTCTTGACTGAGATATTTTATTACAAATACTAGAATAATTGAAACTTTGTACAATATTTACAAAGAACTAATACCACACATTTCAATCTCAAATGCCAATGAAAATCAATTTCAAGCGATATACTCCTCACACTTCTAAGATTACCTCTCCTCTCCCAGCTCTTGAAACACACTTCAAACTGTCTTTGAGGCACTTCTTTCACCCCCAATTAGAAATGGCGTCGCAGCGCCCTCTAACGATCATTCATTCCTCTTTTTTCCCACAGACGCCGCCTTCTGTGCATCCCTCGAGAACGTCCCGGGGTTTTTCGACCTCTGTGGTGGAGCAATGTAATGGTGTTTGCAATGTTGCTTCAGTAAACTTTATTCGCTTGGCTTTATAGACTCGGAAGCACTATCTCTGGGAGATGAATCTTCTTTAAGATAGTTAGATAAACATTGGTGTTGAGAATCTGTGTGTGTTTATTTAAGAAATTAATCTAAAGCTAATTAGTTTCGTAATTCGTTTATCATGCCCCCGGAACGAATGAAAACATTATTGTTTCAGAATTGTTGTAAATTATGGATTCGTTCTGAAGATTATGATTTTCAGTTAAATGTTACTTGGTAGTAGAATATTTCTAAGGTTTATTTTCAATTTTAGTAGAATTTTGGCTTTTAATATATAATGTTTAATTTTTTAAAGGTAATGTTATACGTAAGGGCCTAATGGCCGAGTGACTAGCGTTCTGGAGTACTGTGCCATTTTGTCCCGGCGGTACCACGGATGTTTGCAGTGGTTCGGAATCCACTTTACACCGTAGGTCCCGGTCTAACATGACTGTAGAGCGTTACAGGGGCATTGTTACTCCGCGTCCGTAGCTTATCTTCAAGCTACACGTACCCCCTGGGTAGCACTAAATGAGTAACGTCGATGCAGGCCTTGCTTAGGACATAAAAAGACCACAGTCAAAGTATTTGCCAGTTGCATTTGAAAAAAATAGTATATGTATATTCACTAATATATTGATATATTGTGATATACCATATATACTGATACGGGGATATACCATATAGATTGATATACTCTGATATACCGTATAGATTGATATACTGTGATATACCACCTGAGATATGTTCTTACACAAATTAAAGTATACAATTTTGTAGACAAGCTTTTTATGAATTTTATGAAAAGAAAAGGTTAATTTGATTCCAATCGCAGTCTGAATCCAATGAAGCGTGTTATTCAAGCGTGTTAAATCTTTCCTTAAGATTTACTCGCCTCTAAATCCCCGCAGAGCGGCAGGCCTCTTAAAAAGGTCTCGTTCTTGTGAAGGGATTACGTTACACCCTGGGCAGCAGAGGAATGGCGTTATGTAATTCATTTACCCTATCTGGAACATTCATTTTAATTAAGGGACAATTACGGAGTGTTAGAACCGCCTTCCATGCCTCCCTCGAGAACGTCCCGGGGTTTTTTTCGATCTTGTGGTGGAGCAATGTAATGGTGTTTGCAATGTTGCTTAGGTAAACTTTCGTTCGGCTTTATATTCTGAGCACTATTTGGAGCATGCATTACACGGGATCCGAAACTCAGGACGAGGAAGATGCCGGGTATGTGTGAATGTTGTTATAACGCCATTCCTCTGCCAGGCATCAGAGCGGACTAAAGTGCCATGCTCTGCGGGCCCCAGAGGGCAGTCTTGGGGAAGCCCAGCGCTTGAATGGCGCTTCGTTAGTTCAGTCAAATTAACCTTTCTTTTCAAAGATTCATGAAAGCTGTCTACAAATTAATATGCTGTTATTAGTAGACATATCTCAGTGGTATGTGACCATATCATTTATACCGTATATCAATTAACATGGTATATCCCCGTATCATTTATATATGGTATATCAATATATTGAATGCATATCTGCTTTTTCAAGGTACGGCTAACAAATACCACTGACTGTGAGTGTGTCCCAAGCAAGACCTCGTGACACTCATTGAGTCTTTACCCGAAATTGCAGCTTGAGAGATCTTGCAGTTGCCTTCCTGACGCTCTACGGTGGACCGGGACCTGCAGTGGTTGACCACATCCTGAGCATCGTGGTACCGCCGGGACAAAATATTGCCGGAAGGAACCTCCTCCACATAACGTTACCCAGCACAAAATTAGGCGATGCCATGAGGCAAAAATTACCAGTAAACCTTGGAAACTCTGCCTGGTAACATTTACAACTGAAAATCATAATCTTCTTGAGGTACAACAGTCTGAAGACAACAATGTTCGTTCAAGCATGATGAATTGCAAGGCTAATTAACCAGATTAATTTCTTGATAAACGATCTCAACACCAATGTTTATCTAATCTTAAAGAGATTCATCTCCCAGAGATAGTGCTTCCAGTCTACAAACCGAAGCCAATAAAGGGTACTGACAACATTGCAAACTGCCGACCATTCACCACAGGCGAATCGAGGATGAGCATATGAAGGGAATGATCGATGGAAGGCTGGCGAATGCGAAGATTCAAAGGAAGAAATTTCAGGGCTTGAAGGAAGGAAAAAATCTTGAAGTGTGAGGTATATCGATGTTATCAATTTTAGCATTTGAAATGTGGTATTAATCTATCAGTTGCTGGAAGCCAATACAGAGATAATTAAAAGAGAACGGATTGGCTCGATATGAACAAAGAACCATGGGAGTTCAGCGTACATTTCTTCTAGGCTCGTCAGCGTCACAACTGCTCGAATGGCCCTTAATCAAGATGAATCTATCTGAATAAGGCAGTGCATGACATCGGCTAGATAAACATTCCTCGCAGGAACAATGATGGCTGTCACAATAAACCTGAAGATTTAGCGCGCGTGACGTGATCTCGTTGAGCATGGATGCGATTGGCTATTTCTTCTCATCAAACAGCGTATCTCTTCGAACTGGTTTGAGCAGAATGCACAATCTCCTCCACTTGCTGAATGAAAGTTCTTTGAATCTTTTTACACTCACCGCTCTTTTCTTTCTCCATCAGTTACAAAAAATGTTTGCAAACCTAAAGGCACAGACAGTTTGTTTCCAATGGAACAAGATATGTTTTGCCGTTTAAAAGTAATCTACAATTGCACCTTCTGATTTCATCGATTTTTATTTCAGCTGATAATACTATGCTATTGCCGAATGCATAAAGTCGTTTCCTTTGTCTTGCTATTTTGTAATAATTATTATAAGTAGCTGATACTTTTGACAATGAACTAGTCTTGTTAATGGTAATCTTCAGCTCTAATTTTGACTTTGCCGTCATTAACAAATTACCATGATGCTATTTAGCCAGTAGTAATTTTGTGCTCCTTTTATCTTTTCAAAATTGCAATTACTAATTTCCAGCCAATCGCAGTCGTAGCCAACTGAATAGCCTTGATGTGCTATCAGGACTGGGAAATAATTATCTATATCTCATCTATTATATATATTATACTGAATCTGTAAAAGTTGTTTCTGTTGCCTAAGAATAAAAAGGTAAATGTGGAACACTACAACTTCTGCAATCATGTGTCAATATAAAATAGGAGATAACAAGGGAGTAAATACGATAATAAAAAACGATGAAAAGATCATTAATGATTACTCGAAAGTGATGCGGAAGCACAAGAGAACAGAAAATTGACGATGTGGTCGATCAGAAGTGGAGTTCAAGGAGTGAGTATGGGGACAGATTTAAGGTGGAATGTGATTCTATATGATTCAATCATGAGTAATGTGTGAAATATTTCCTACAGTTTTTGAGGGGAGATGAGCTGAAGCAGATCTCTCCAGGCCCTTCGATAATTGATATATTATTGAGTTTGTGAATTGTAACATAATTTCCCTTAATCATGAAGTGAGGAAAAGGACATGGCCTGAAGGTAAAATTTTAATATTTTACACAATTATGCTTGATTTTCTTGTAATACGGAGATATAGACAAGTGTTTGAAATTTATATTTTTACATTGTACTGTTATGCCGATTGCTCTGATTTGAAGTTTCGGCAGCTCACCATTGGCTGCGACATTTAGGTAAAAATTCTCGAGCCTTTGTTGAGATGTGATAGCGAGAAACGCTCTCCAATATATCTGTCATGAAGAACAATTAGCCTGTGTGATGTTGCTCCACTCAAATGATGCATCAATGAAAGGATGCCCTCTTTGGCATGACTCCTTTTGAATAAAAAAGCATGGTGTTGGTTGGGCCATCAATCATTTTTGGGAATTTTTAGAAATTAGAATATTTTCCCAGGGTGGTGAGTGTGAATTCCATTTTACAAACCCTGATGTGACCACAAGACCATGACAAAAGATTCAGATTTACAAAATCTTCAGTATAAGGCACGAATAAGAAGATAATAACAATATTAGAAACAAATATGCTGAAAAAATGACTACTGAAGAACCACGAAGTACAAAAATGAAGAAGGCAAAAGAAGGAAGGAAGAGAGGAAATAAGGATGATAAAGGTCACAATGCGTAAATTGTAAAGAGCATTGGCAATACCTCTGAGTGCACATGATTTTTTGGCTCGTTATAGTATGAGGCTCAATTCATGTCTGGAAACTATTATTCAGTTATGGAGACTGCAAAGTATGTAACTGAATTTACTTTCTTTTTCATCTGCAAGAGTGGGATTGTCCTCTAAATCGTAAAATATTTCTATGAAGTGGAATGTGATTTTTATTTTGAGAATGGGGTAATGTTGACGAAATGGAAACGGAGCATCGGCTGATCTGGTGGAAGCATCTACCACTATCGGAAAGCTAATGGAAATTTTGCTTCATCTATTTGTTCAGTTGTACAGATTTTAGACTAATTGCTATTATGTTGCGCGTTATACGTTCTTTGGAATGGTCATAAAATTATTTTTGATTAGGCGTGTTACAAATTACAGCTAAAGCTCATTTGTTATTGCGTGGGCTAAAAGTGGAAATATGGTTTAACGTTGACGCCATCTTCTGGTTATGCTCCATTTTATTGCACCAGGCTGTTTGTTTTGTTCAGCTACATGAAGATAATCCTCTGCGCTTTTCTGTATTTTGTGCTTTTTCATTTAACATTGCACTGATAAAAGTACAAAGATAATTGACTTTTTGGGGTGTTGTTGTTATTGCTGCCATCCACACTTGGCTGATAAGCTGGCTCACACTCATGATTGAGGAAGAAGCGTCTGTTGTGATGGAGCACCCAGCAAATGAGAAGCCTTGACTTTACTCCGTCTCTTTTACAGTCATAGGAGACTGACCTACGGCAAAGTGAGTTCGAACCTACAAACATCCACATGGCACCGCCGGATGCAAGCCGAAAACCTGTGGGACCGAGCGCCAGAGCGCAGGTGACACCCTGGCGATCAGGTTGGTGCCTCGTCAACGGCACAGTCCCATGTCCTTTCGAACATTGTTTTCGTCCTCGTGATCTAATGAAGATTGATTAAAGATTAGAATATAAGAGATTTGATAATATCACTTCGAAGAATAATATAAAATTCCAAAGCCAATATTGAATAAGCATTCTTAGTGCTTTGTTTGGTTTCTACATAGAATAGCGTATTAATTTAGAGTAAGGAGTTTTTGCATACCGTACATTGGTCGTCAGGACGTCCGTTAGCTTTTTCCCCTAGCGGGCATAGTCATAGGAAACTGAGCATGCGCGCTGGGAGATAAAGCTAAAAACGTCCAACGGAACAACTACGGTATGCAAAAACTCTCTAATATTACATAATTTTCTCTTTTTCATTTGACATCTTTTTCTGAGGGGATATTTAACAAAGATGGAATATTTTCGCTCGAAATACCAGACTTTCATACAAGTAATTCAGTGAAATTTTAAAGAGAATGTTTATTGAGATCAACGATTTCAACGGCCAAGTAATGTAATTTTATTTACACGTTAATTATAATGTATTTTTATAATGGTACGATATGTCTGGGAATATGGCTTACCACCAAGGAGCCATACATTAAAAGAAGGAGCAAGCACTCTGGCATTCCGTGCCGGCCGGGTCTCCGCTGTGAAGCTTCACCTTCTTGCTGCCCCCTTGTATTACGATCGGCTCTATCAGTGGGAGCAAGGTGAGGTGCCGGTTCGACGCCATTGGCTGATTCAAGATCAATAACATAATTGGAAATTTTTCTGAAATTATCTTTAAATTATCACCTGTGTATCTTTCCATTTCTGCAGAAATTTCTTGGAGACAGTATTCAACAAAATAATGAATTCATGGGAAAGCTGCCGAAGGGTCATCTATGAAATGAGATAGGGGACCGAAAATTCTCATTGAGGCAAATTTCTACTTCATACTTTTCAAGGTGGGAGGAAGCGAAGATAAAAAGAACCATCTTGATGGGAATTTGCGGCTGTTTGAGTGAAAACAGCAATGTAAATATAAAGTATCGGAAGTAGAGGCTCTCCAATGTGAAAACAGGTGGAAATAGTTCCACTACACAGCTTTCGTATGTTATAAAAAAGGCGCTGAAGCCTCCAAGATCAAAGGCCTGTCGGGTGTGTAAGTCTATTTATTCCTTTTGGTACCATCCCTGTTTATCTTCGGAGTCAGAGACAAGGGGATTGCATTTACCGCTTTAACCCTTGACTCGTCATTTCTTGGAGAGGTTTCTCATATTCGCCCTTGAAATTCATAGACTTGGTACTTTATTTGCCCAATCGTAAACCAATAACAATGCACATAGTGCGTGAACAAACTGATGGTGCATCGCGTATCGTCTTCGGTAACGTGAACATCACGAAATACTTAATAATTGATCATGCAATACTGACAATCGAATTGGAAAAATTCTGAAATTTAATATAGGAGTTGTTATGTTATACTGTATGTTGGCCTCTCGAGTTACATGACCATTAAAATATTAAAGAGCTTAGTAGAGAGAAGGCTAATTAGGTAATTGCTGCATCAGTAATATCCGTAGTGAAGTTAGTGACTACCAGGGTCTGAAATGAAACCAATCATCTTCATTGAAGTTATTTGGATCACGATTATCTGGAGCAATAAAGTAAGTGTGAAAGGAATTGAGGCCGTTTCGAAATTACCTGTAAGAAACTAGACTTGTATACAGTATTGTTATTCGAGTTTGGTGTCCGCTAAAGCTGGCGACTCAATGGATTCAATGGAAGTAAGGCGGTGTATCTGCATCAAGGTTCGTTTGCGAAGACAATACGTGGTAATGCGAGACAATCACCGTATCTTCAGGATTCGTTGCCACATCGGTAGCCCCCTCCCGCCAGTGTGCAGATGAGGAAAACTTAACAAGTACTCACATCACATTGTTATTATTGTATATGTAATCTCAATTTGCTTTAATCACTAAAATATCTGGAAAACTCAATGGTAAATTCAGTAAGATAAGGCAGTATCACATCAGGATTCAAACTGCATACAATCAATGTGAATATATCAGTTCATTATATATCTTATTATTTTACCCCATGATATGCAAATAAAAAGGAAGAGGAAAAGAAGTTGAAGCTTTTCATAAAATTACCTGTAAGATATAGCACGTGAATCTCCGAGTTTAGTGTACTAAAATGTCTGGAAGCTCAATAATGGGGAAGTTGTGATGGGCCAGTGCTCATCAAGTTCATTTGCAGACAATGCAATGTTCAATGCAGACAATGCCGTATCTTCTTCAAGTTCATTTGCCGTATCTTCTTATTAGCCCCGCCAGTATGCAGAATAAAAGAAGGAAAAAAAATTAGCTTTTCATAAATTTACCTTAGAATATGCTTGCTTTAATCTCCAAGGTTGAGGTATACTAAAATGCGTTGGGAAGCTCAGTGTAGAGTTCTACTAAGGGACTTTAGATTCCCAGTAGAAAATAAGTCTGACTCAGTTTGTATAGGACCCTGGTGATGCAGAAAAGAGCATAAATTTCAATTCAAATCTTCCAACATTATAAGTTAAGGAAACAGTATTGTTATAAATAAAAGATTAGGTTAGGTTTAGCAACTTTGAATTAAGGGAGCTCAGATTTTTATCTTATGAAATGGACCCAATGCAACGAACCTACATTTGAGCGTCATATAAATGAAGACGCAAACTTGAGTGGCCTATACGAAAATAGTATTCAACATTATTGCTAAGTAAATACATTATGCAAATTAAACATTTTAAGCTACCATGGAGAGGCAAGATTTCGATTATAAGGAAATTATTTTGATTATTCGAATTAATGTGAACCAATCTTTACTCGGATGAAAAATCTAGGATAGGTGGATTCATGAAGGCAAATGAAAAGGATGAAATATAAAATTTACTGGGATTTATGGAAATTTTAGGTATTCGCATTCTATTAATGTACATAACGATTTCATGAAAATGGAATATGAAGTATTCATGTGAAAATCTAGATATATTTTGTTTGTTTGTGGGACGATATTACGTCGTTCTGAATGTATTGCAGTGAGTCTTCCTCTTTGACTCTCATTATTTAATTTTCAATCAAAACCTCCCGATCAAATCTCTGGCTTCGTTTTCGGCTTCTCAGTTTCTCGCAGTTACGCAACCATGTCTGCAATCGTCTCAAATTAGCGGAAGAACTGATCATTTTGAAAATGCATCCCCAGTGATAAAATAAATGATACATGTGAATTTTCGTTATTTGCATTATCTTTCTCTTTTAAATATGATGGAGTGAGAAGTTATGAAAGATTTGGTAGAAGAATCAAAGTATGATGATGTACAATGGTCCAATTAAGGATTCTGGAAGTGTGAATGGTGCCAGGTGATGTTTGATAAATGCTATGTAACGGCTTGGCTCTCCAATCTTCCACGAAGGTGGTTTATATATGAAGTGCAGCTCAGTGGCCTGGGTTTGTGGATTGAATCTGTCGTGGAATGGAAAATTTTATTGAGTAAAGGCTATATATGTGTGAGGTCAAAAGGTACATACAGATTAAATTAATGAATTTTTATAATTAAAAATTAGAGAAAATTAATAAAATTAATAATTTTATAATTAAAAATTAGAAAAGAGATAATAAGTAATAATTAACAATTAAAGAATAATTAGAAAAGGAAATTTAGATTAAAAACCAGTACTATATTTATTAATGCAGAAAAGATATTTCAATAATATATTTCTGAATTTAAAAAGACTAATTAATCAATAAATATTTGTAAATTAAGGTGAATTTAACGTAGAAATAATTGTATTCAAATCAAATCATTTTAACTTTTACAATTTTTAAATAATAAAATAATTTAGTATTAAAGATTATATAATTAGTTGTCAAACCATCATCTTTTAAGTAGAAGTATTAAAAGGCTGATAACAACACAAACTTTAAATACTTTAACTTGCATCGTTATTATTATTATTTTGGTGAATCATATAATGTGGATTTTAATGGTAATCAAGAAAGATCTATTTTAAATGGGATTACTCATGAATTTAATATGAACGATATAAAATTTTATGAGGAGAATCTTTGTGTCAAATGAAATCAGTATACGTGTGTGCAGTGAACAAGTCGATTCTTGGGAAGGTGAAAGTTACAATAAAAGTATTTAGGTGCACAATTTAAGTACTAATAATTAGCAAATAACTATGTTATTATTTATTTCTTATCAGCTGGTATATGCACTCATGATGAAAGGAAATATAGCTATCATGTGATGAGTAAGTCTGACTTTGTGTCGTTGATCTGCCGGGACCTACTGGATTCGAACACTACAGGCATCCATGGGCGCTGATCAATGTTGCCGAATAACCCTCGATCGAACCTCTATTGTGATGATTATAGGTATTTAGTATTGATACTATTATTTAACAATGGTAATTTTTCATTACATTCCAAAATGGCGATAAAATGGAAACAGAAGACATTGATATTTTAAAAGAGCAATTTTATGATGGCCAAATATTGATTTAATGCAACGATGGCGTGTTGAATGTAAAATCCTACATTTTGCGATGCTGCCGAGCAAATGTCGTTATGTTATGACGCAATGCAATGTTTAATTTTTGCAGCCCTATTTTATAGAATATTGATGGTTGATTGTAGGTGAGCTATGTAAGCCCATTTTCGCCGGAAATTGACCAACATGGCGACTACTGTTATCTGTTACCACAATATCTACCACTGTTCCATAGGAACTACTGGTCGGTATCTCTCTTGGCATTCTTGAGTCGGCGGCATGATCTTCGAAATCATGTTCTCTGCAACAGTATCGTCATTCAACTTTGTATAGATGTCGGCCCTGCATGCGTCTTAAGAACATACATACGTCGTCTCAGAGAGGAAGGCGCTAAAGGTGTGGCCCCCAATGTTTGGCTATAGGTAATTGGAAGACATGGAAATTTATTACCAGAAACTAAGGATTGGCGCTGAAAGGGAGAGCAATTCATTGATTGGCCAATATTATTTAGTATTCATTTATACATTTCAAATCCTTTTTCAAGGTTGTATTACACATTCAATATCTATTGCACAGAGGGAATTCAATTGTGCACATTTATTATAATGGAATCAATTTGATAAGATTACATAGCAAAAAATCAAACTTGCTTTATTATTATTCGTTTAGCAGGGCTTGGGCAAAACTTTTATGATTGTTTGCGTTGCTCCTTTGAGATTTATTGCTGCCACACTTTGGGCTAGTGCATTAGACAGGAAATACAGTTGCGGCGTAGTTTCTGAACCTTTTGGCAAACATCCATGCCACAGACAGGAAATCGGAGCGTAAAGTTGCCGCAGACACTGGGCGAATTACGTACATCAGGCCAGAACTGGCCTGGAAGTTTTCCGGCTTAGGAAAATTAACATTAAATAGGAAGAAATTTTACATGCTTAACTACACCAGATTGATTTTCCATGAAATGCACTGAAATATAGGTAAATAAATCTGATATCATGAATATCAAATCAGCAGATCATAAAAATGGTTGAACATAGAACGACCAGGTGGTTGAAGGCCATTTTCTGCAGAAGCAGGAGTTCAGTTCAAAATAGCATTTACATTTGTATAGTTTATTGTGCATATTGAAAGTTATAAATACATTAAAATGTTGTTTTGTGCTGCAGTGCCAAAAGATTACCTGAAACTACACTTTCCCGGATGATGCCGACAGAGCCAAGTTCCTGCGGTACAAATTCAAGTAACAATCTTCAAGTACCTAAAAAATTTACAAGGTATGATGCAAAGTTAAAATTCTTTTTAAAAGGAATTAATTGAATTTTATCAGTTCAGGTTTGTTATATTTTACCAAGGGTGATATACATAAATATCTTTCAATCTTCCCTTGGCGTCTTCTGAAACATACTTGGCGTTTTCTACTTTTCAGAGGCAGGTAGAATGTGTGCTCTATTGCAAGAGTTTTAGATTTGCAGGTTAGTGGCTATTCCTTACAGTTCATTAATGGCCTCTATTGGAAGGTGTAAAGCAGGGCGTGGGAGTGGTTGTGTTAGCAGTAGGCACCCCCTTTGAGTGGATGTCTGGCTTGGCCCCCGTGTATCGCTTCAGAAAGGAAGGAAGTGTTGCCTTCAGGAGGGTTTGCAGGGTGGAATTATCCTGCAGTTGCGTCTGTCTATCATGAAAGTATATAAGGCTTCACCAAATTAGTCTTGATCAAGGAGATTGCCGCATCACCGACGCCATCAGTTTCCTCGTTTTGGAGCAGTGTCTTCAGTGTGGACCAGTCAAGGCCGCTGGCCAGATTGGGCCTCACTTTCTAATGCTCAACGCGCCTAATATCTACTGCAATTACCAAGTCGGATCTGACTATCTGTACGGCGTGTGACTTATGGCATCACGAGTGATGAGTTATTAGTTTATCCAGTTCTCCATAAGGTGCTATTGCTCTGACAATTATCCCTCAAGTGTTCCAAATCAATATATCTTTTTGATAGCACTATCATGAGACTTTCTTGGCAAATCATAAGTGAAATGCCAGTACCCAGAGAAAAGCCTATTGCAGTAATTATATAATGGTTAATATTGGATTATAGTAATAGTATAATAGTTATATGGCCTGTAATTAAATCTGGCAGATGAAACTACAAAAATAATATCACCCATTTATAGGTACACATGTCTATTGAAACTATGAAACCAAAATATTTTGTATTATTGAATTGATTATTAATTAAAAAATAAATACACCCCCTTTAAAATCTAAGTCTGTTCACAATCCTCAATCTTCCAAAATCACATATTTGGGTTATTCTTATGGTATTACTTTAATATTTAAGTTGTTAACTTTATGAAATGTTAAATACGATAAAATTGAAATGTTTATATTCCAATAAATTAATGTCAAGTTTGGGTACAAGTAAATCCCAAAATGTTGTGAAATTATCAAAATGTATTTTTTTTATGTTTCTAGTTAAAAATTTCTATGATTAACGTTTTGGAGAAAATTAAGAATAGAAATTGAAGAAATAAAACCAGTTAGATTTGTTTCTCTTAAGATCCTATTTAAAGTCATTCGATGGATGAATGTATTTGTGACAACTTTGCCACATTAATATAATTTTAGTTATTTACCAGGAAACTGTAAAATTTTATATCTCATTAATCAAATGAATTTTTCATTATGACTTTATTTTTACTTCTTAAACCTTATATTTTTGTCACTAATTTTATCAGATGGCTTTGATTGTATTTTGCTTCTTGAAATATATTATTTAATTTGGTTGTAGGGATATATTATTCGATGACATTTCTTTGCCCGATTCTATTGCGTTTATACTTTTTAAAGAAAATCCAATGGTACATATGAATTTAGCAGTCTATAGATTTAAAAGAAACCTATAACCCGCATTTATAGCGTAACTTACATGTGAAGTAGATCAACATTGATCCATGGATATTAAGTTTCAGAGATGAGATGCTCGGAGATGTTAGAGATTTGCCCTCTATAGCCAGCTGGAGATTCTAGCAGTACAGCATTCCCTGCATGCAAGGTAGGAGACTTCTGTTTGGCTCAGCCTCAGACTTGGGAGCTGGGTTCAATGAGCTGGGGAATTTGCTCTGCTTTAACTCAATTGTACATTACGAACAAAACAATTTACTAGATCAGTCTCTCACATCCTCTCTGACTCTGAGCAGCACTTTTGACAATCAACTCCACTAACTCAGTTTTATATCATCGAAAATTGCATCTTCCTCTTGAAGTCTTTCGCTCAAAGGCAAGGATATCGTTTTCTGCCTGCCGGATCCCGGGCGTGCATCAGGATCTTGGGTGGCCAGGAATGATGAGTTCTCTTGCCAAAAGGAACAATCATCACCCAAACCTTTTGTAAAGACATCTTTTCCTCAGTGGAGCACAGTGATCAAGGACTTTTTCAGTTCACTCTTTCATAATCTACTTGAGGCAATAATCTAAGGCCTGGTTTAGCTGCTTTAGAAGCGCTCCCTGATCATTGGTTAAAGCTGTTTGCCCTTTTCAAGGCTACTGACGGGCTGCAGTTGTATAGTGATCATCTTTTTCGTATAAAATGTTTGAAGCCCAAAGTGCGCAGCACTCTGCAGTCTGGGAGAGGACGTGGATTCATCTCACCTTCCTGTCTGCCCTGCTTGTTTCCTCTACTGTGTGGTCTGTTATACTAGAGGCTAGGGC